>JASTWK010000418.1:0-160355 GCA_030770225.1 Temnothorax unifasciatus | reverse complement strand
TCCGATTCGATATAACCGTATTCTGGTGACTTGCTCCTTTATCTGGGCCCTTTTTTTGCTTTAGTGCTCTTATTTCCACATTTTGGAAAAAATCTAAAATGCACGTGAGTTAGGACGGTATTATAGACCGATTTACTCACCTTCTCGATTTCGATGCTTCACGTCTCGTTAACTGCCACGTTAAGGTTATGTTGCGACATCGCTTCGTATCTTTCGTCACTGTTCGTGCGAAATTCCTTGGTCCGCCAATTGCTGTGTATCGATGTGATACGCCTAATGCTGTATAATGCATCCGCGTGAGTCTGCCTCGACGCGTTCAATCTCGTACGTGGTTGCGACGCTTTGTTTCACGCATCTCATATGCCTGTATGCGCGTGCCTCAAGCGCGTTTTGTATCCTCCTCACTTTTCCTTGATCTCAATCGTGTATTCAATAGCCGTACCGTTGGGCGCCAAATGTTTCTGATGTAATGAATGCTCACAATATATTTTGATCTATAATTTGCTTTATTGCACAAACTTCGCGAGCTCTCGTTACATGCTCTCCTGTCATTCTTACAGATTCTGTCTTCTTGCCTATTCTCTCCTCTAGCCTCGACTCCCTACACTCTAGCCTCGACTTCCTACACTCTAGCCTCGATTCCTGCACTCTGCGCAAATTGAACAAACTCTCGCGAACACATATATACATATACTCAATTATAGCGCTTACGCAATTATATGTATAAGAGTATATATACATTGCATGTATATGCGCATTATGTATTATGAACATAGGTTCTGGGTATTATTAGTATTTTTATTTCACCGAAATGAATAATGAAAATATACAAACAAACTTTTATTTATATATATATACATATATATATATGTATGTGTGTGTGTGTGTGTGTGTGTGTGTGTGTGTGGTGTGTGTGTGCGCGCGCGCGCGCGCGCGTGCGCGCGTGCGTGTGCGTGTGTGTGTGTGTGTACTGTTATATATTTATAATATAAAATTACAAATATATTTACAGTACATTTTTTCTCAAATGTACACACGAGGACAGGAATGCCTTCTCACTTGAAATTGCACGCGTATCGGAGCATATTCAGAGCGCGTGCTCCGTCTCTAGATATTCGTTCATCATGACTGTAAGAGTATCCTCACAAGACTCTCGTATAGTAACGCAGCGTAACGTAACGTGGGTCAGCGCACGAGAAACGTATCGGTTAAGACGTTATACGTTTTTTGTGCGTTGTGATCTACGTTACGTTACGCTACATTACTATACGAGAGTCTTGTGCGGAAGCACTCGGCAAAGTTGTCCCAACATATATTTTAAGAATATTTTATAATAATATATTTGAAATAAATAAATAATTAGTTAATAATATAATCTTAGGGTGTATTAATAAATAATATAATATCAGAGAAAGTTACGTTTTTACCGTAATTCGTTACTCATTGAAAGAAGTAACTCATCGTTATCGTATATAACTCGTTATTCTCATTGAGAAAAGTAACTTGTTATCGTTACTCATTACTCATTGAAAGAAATAACTTAACGTTACCGTTACATTAAACAGATAGAAACAGAATAATTAGATTACATGAAAAAAGGCTCATGAAAGAATCAAAGAATTTTCTGAGATATTTCAAATTTTGTCAATATTTTTTAAATATAAAATATGAAATATTTTGTAACGTATTGACTTTTCGATTGACTTTACCTCGATACTTTTATACATAGAATAATGAAAGAAATCGATTGTTGTAAAAAAAAACAGAAAAAATTATTTTAAAAACTGTGATTGCATTTTGTAGACGCATTTAATTTGCAACTTGCAAATATAAAAATTAATATTATTATTCGATTTCTTTCACCATTCTGTGTATAAAAATATGAAGGTAAAGTCATCGAAAAGTGAATACTTTACGAGATATTTCATATTTTATATTAAAAATATCATGATATAATTTGAAATATCAGAAAATTCTTAACAAATGAGAGCTTTATTACAGTGTAAATAAATCATACAATTCTATTTAAGAAAATAAAATTTTATATGACGATAATTTTATGTGACCTAAAAAAATTAAACAAAATTATTTTAAACAAATTGATTTTACCATTATTTGTCCTTCTCCAAATCATACAACTTTTGTCTAAAACATTTTTTCCTAAAACTACATGAGATGTCGATATTTGACTGATCAAATTACTTCCAAAACTTTTTCATTTTTGATTGTAGAAAAAAATTGCTTTAGACAAAAGTTGTTTGGTTTGAAAAGAGGACACATGATTCTTACGTGAGTTATGTCGTAGATGTCGTTTTTAAGAAATTTTAAAGGCGACTAATTTCTTAAATAACTTGATTTTGCCCTTGAGAGAAAAGTTGTAGATCTCGTCGAGACGTTTTCGAAACACTAATAAATCTCTCTTTGAAGATCACGTGAAGGTTACCTCCAATTTCTTCAATAGAATCCCTCATATTGTAATATATCGTTTGAAAGGGCATAAAACAAGAAAAATTTTAATGCAAGTTAAAGGTCGGACGTTGACCCATTTAAAAGTTATTTAGAATCAAAAATTGGCTTTTTCGAACTTTGACCCTAAATTACTCTCGAACGAGTTAACGTATCGACCTCTGGTTTGTGCCAAAATTTTTCTTTTTTTATACTTTTTCAAACAATATACTACATTATAAAGGGTTCCACTTAACATTTTTTAGTGTTTTAGGGAGCACCTACTCAAAAATTTTAAATGGAACCCTCCTTATTGTAGTATATTGTTTGAAAGGGTATAAAATATGAAAATTTCTGGAGCAAACCAGGGGTCAATACGTTAACCCGTTCGGGAGTTATTTAGGATCAAAGTTCGAAAAAGCCAACTTATTCTTACTTTATAAAAATTAAAAGTACTTTTATATAAATATCACGTCATTGTTTCCTTTTTACGCGTTACCATTACTTTTTGTAAAAAAATAGCATATTGTTTAAAAAATTATGTGTATATACACTTGTATAGAGAGAGAGAGAGCACATGAATATATTATACATTTGCTGACCTAACAGCAGATTGGCTATTTTTCTAATAGAATCGATGTTAATTATAATTTAATTAAATTATATTATTGAATTTTGGTACCGTATTTATATTACCATAGTAACATATCCAATAACTAATACTAAATAAAAGATTAATAAAAGTGAAATTGACATAAAGTGACTGTCAAAATTGTAAAGATGGAGCGGCACATAAATGCAAATTTAAATACTGCAGAAAGAGGAAGAATAATCGGTTTATATCAAGGAGGTCACAACAAAGCAGAAATTGCGCGCATTGTGGAATGCAGTCGTCGAACAGTTGCGTTGTGGATTACGAAGTACGAAGAAGGAGGAATGAACAATCTTCAAGATCATCGAAAAAATAACAGAGGTCCTCAGAAAACAACACCAGAAGAAAATGAAGAAATTGTTAGAGCTATGGATGAAAATCCATTTGGTGGAGCTGAAACTGTGTTACATAACAGAAACTTAAATATTTCCGTAAGAACAATTCGACGTCGATTAAATGCTGCAAAGGTTCACTCTCGTCCTGCAGCAAAGAAAATAGAACTGAAGCCAGAACATCGAAGACAAAGAATGCAGTTTGCAAGAGAACATTTGAATACACCTCAAGAAGAATGGAACGCTGTTGTTTGGATGGATGAAAAAGTCTTCTCATCCGCAGAAGATGGACGATATCGTGTCTGGCGACCAGAAGGAAAACGTTTAGATCCCAAATACGTTCTCCCATCAGGATATAGCGGGAGAATCACATTAGGCTTTTGGGGAAGCATGACTGCAAATGGATTATTAGATCTCGTAGAAATAACACCAAGAATGGATGCCGAAGAATATGTAGAAATTTTACAAGAAGTATTGAAACCTGGCATTAGACGCGTTTATCCCGAAGAACAATATCCGGTTGTGAAAATAGTGCAAGACAATAGTGCCGTTCATACCTCTAGATTGGTGCAAGCGTGGTTCGAAGTAAATCCGGACATTCAACAAATTCGATGGCCAGCAAAATCTCCGGATTTAAATCCAATTGAAAACGTTTGGGCTCAAATGAAATCGAAATGGATATCCGGCCAATTAAGAACCAGAGAAGCATTAAGAAACCACGTGCATCAAGTGTGGAACGAATTATCTGTACGGGTGGATTATACACAGAATTTAGTAAATTCAATGCAGAGAAGACTTCAATTAGTCATTCAAAATGATGGATATTGGATACCATATTAGTAAGTAATATATCTAACAATAAGATATACCTGAAATTTAAATAAAAAATTATAATAGTATTAATAAATATTTGTTATTAATTATGTTCTTATTCTGTGTTTCAGAAATGCAATGTGGCGTGCTAATCGGTGTACTGCCTGTCTTCGAGCGATAGCATCGTTGTGAAGATAAAAATGAAAAATATTAGATACTGTATTAGTAAGTAATATAAAATAATAAAGTAACATAAAATTAAAATAAAGAAATGGAAATAAATATGTTATATTAATAATATTAATAATTGTTTTCTATTTCAGAAATGTAATATGGCGTGCTAACCAGCGTACTGCTTGGATTAGAGCGATAGCATCGTTGTGAAGATGAAAATAAAGAATATTAGATACCGTATTAGTAAGTAATATAAAATAATAAAGTAGTATAAAATTAAAATAAAGAAATGGAGATAAATATGTTATTAATAATTTCAATACTTGTTTTCTATTTCAGTAATATGGTGTGGTAACCAACGGACTGCCTGGATTGGAGCGATAGCATCATCGTGAAGATAGAAAAGACTAATTGAAATCTTCTCTGCATTGAATTTTCTAAATTCTGTGTATAATCCGCACAGATACATCGTTCCACACTTAATGCACATGGTTCCTTAATGTTTCTTAATTGGCCAGCTATCCATTTCGATTTCATTTGAGCCCAAACGTTTTCAATTGGATTTAAATCCGGCGATTTTGCTGGCCATCGAATTTGTTGAATGTCCAGATTTACTTCGAACCACGCTTGCATCAATCTAGAAGTATGAACGACACTATTGTCTTGCTATTTTCACAACCGAATACTGTTCTTCGGGATAGACGCGTCCAATGCCAGCTTTTAATACTTCTTGTAAGATTTCAACATATTCTTCGGCATCCATTCTTGGTGATATCTCTACGAGATCTAATAAATCCATTGGCCGTCATGCTTCTCCAAATCCTAATGTGATTCTCCCGCTATATCCCGATGGGAGAACGTATTTTGGATTTAAACGTTTTCCTTTTGGTCACCAGACACGATATCGTCTTCTGTGGATGAAAAGACTTTTTCATCCATCCAAATAACAGCGTTCCATTCTTCTTGAGGTATATTCAAATGTTCTCTTGCAAACTGCATTCTTTGTCTTCGATGTTCTGGCTTCAGTTCTATTTTCTTTGCTGCAGAACGAGAGTGAACCTTTGCAGCATTTAATTGGCGTCGAATTGTTCTCACGGAAATATTTAAGTTCCTGTTCTGTAATACAGTTTCAGCTGCACCAAATGGATTTTCATCCATAGCTCTAACAATTTCTTTATTTTCTTCTGGTGTTGTTTTCTGAGGACCTCTGTTATTTTTTAGATGATCTTGGAGATTGTTCATTCCTCCTTCTTCGTACTTCGTAATCGACAACGCAACTGTTCAACGACTGTATCCCACAATGCGCGCAATTTCTGCTTTGGTGTGATTCTCCTTGATGTAAACCAATTATTCTTCCTCTTTCTGCTTAATGTAAATATGTATAAAGTGTACAGAATAAAAAAAATATAATGTTTAAATATATTAAAATTTTACGAAAGTTGTAATGACACATTTCTTCTATAATAACAATAACGCGATAACAGGTTACTTTTTTAATAGATAGCAAGTAACGGTAACGAGTTACGGTAACGATAAGTTATTTTTTTCAATGGATAACGAACAACGGTAACGAGCGAGGGGCCATTCACTAATGAAATCAGGTGTACACCTGATTTGTAATCACGTGTAATCAACAGTGAAATCAATTCGTAATCACGTGTAATCTTGCAATATATTTTGAAATCATTTAAATGAAACTAACAGCGTAATCAGTGTAATCAAAGAAAAATAAGTAAGAAATCGCGTGAAATCGTTGCGAGTCGTTTGAAACCAGAACGAAATCAGCGCGCTCGGCGCAGACCGCGTTGCACGGCGGACTACAATCACGCGAGTAGGGCGTGAATGGCGTGATACGGCGCGTGCGCGGACCGAGCATGCACGAGCTTGCATAGTGACGAGCGTTCATTCGTCATTCGGCTTTCGCCCGAGTCTCGGCCCGAGTAATAGTTGCGTAATTCGTTACTGCATTAAATATAGCGTGATATTTGTACTTGGCATAATCCTACCGCGAGAACTTGACGCATCGTGGAAAAAGGACATCTACGTTAACGAGGACGGTTGACGACCGGCTTTTGATACTCGAGGAATCGAGCGTGGAATGAAGGAAGATTTTCGCCATTACCACGGCGAAGGGTCGCACGAAAAGAGAAAGCCGCCATAACAGAAGAAGAGAAAATATCCTGGCGACTCAAATCGAGGAATGCTCGTTCGTCGGTGAATCCAGATATCTTTCTCGAGATCTTGTCAACGAGAACCGAGATCTTTCTCGAGATCTTGTCAACGGAAAACGTTTCCGTATACGGAAGCATCAACTGATAAAGGTAAGGCCCGGTCTACGATCAGTCATCAGAGTCGGATATCGCAACGTAGCCGATGGTCCAATAAGGAAAATTCGTTTCCGAAAAAGAAATTCTCTTATTGGACCATCGGCTACGTTGCGACATCCGACTCCGACCTCGACTCCGACATACGACTGATTGTAGACCGGTCCTAAATCTATGATTTCTGGTGAAACTAAAGAACACGCGACAGTTTATGCTAGTTTCTCGATTAGCGGAAGATGTACGGATTTCTCGGTCCGTTTCATGAGACGACTTAAATGTCTGTATTTATTCTATCGTTCTTGGTTTTCAGAAATCACGACAGAGAGAGAGAAAAAAATGCGTCAATCTAAAGATTGTAAATCACGGGCCCTCGTTACAATTAAAGTAAATTGAGCTCAGTGTAAATTCCAGTCATTTTTTTTGTGGTTGCAACCAATATTAATTAATCACTTACATTTTTATTTCGATTGGCTATGGTTTAAATTCGACTATAACGATCGAGAACATTTAAATAAAAGTGACTTCGTTGTCAGATATTATAAAGCGTTTCAATACTCGTTAAGGTGCGTTTTACAGATATTAAGCTCAGCTTACGACAGTTCACCGCATTATAGATATAATAATCATCTGTTTAGTAATCATATTCACGATCTTTCGCTTTGAATAGCCGAGCTGTAATTACCACCGATGGAAGTTGATTATGCTGATTGATATTTATGATTAATAATATCGTTTTGTTCGTAGCTTGAATTAATACGTTATATGTTTTAACGTTGATTTATCTTGATTCATAGAAATTACACGAAGCAAACCCGTCTCACTGCTAATTCTTTTTTTTGACAACCTCGGACAGAACCGTACGTCGTTTATGAGACGGAATAGAAGTATTATAATTTAACTTATTAGTCTTTAAGAAGAATTATTCCAGTACTTTGTGAATAACGTATTATTTCATGCTTGATTATTTCTTTGATATAATGTGTGATATTTCTGCAGCGTTTTATTTTACGTACGATGATTTAGGATGAATAATCCTTTTATTGATATAAATTCCTTAGAATATTATATTTGATTATCTTCATAGTGTTATGACAATCACATACTTCGATAATTATGTCAATAAAACATTTCGCTATTAAGAAGATTAATGAAACAGAGATTTAATAAGTCTAAAAGGCTTGTACTTGTTTATGGTCTCGTAATAGTTGCCTATTGTGTGGACTGTTTCCTTAGGGGACTTCACAGTTAAAAGGATTATTCAACAACGAATATGTTTTCTGTTGTTTATTCATGCATTGATTATTATTTTGGATATATTACTGTGTTTATATATGTTTATAGTGTCTGAAATTATTATTACATTGACAATAATAACGAAAATACACAATCTCTCTACCCCTTCGAATCACGAGTAGTGTGTCGTTTCCTTCTTTAAATCACGATTATTCTTACAGGTTCGCTTGTACTTAACAGTTAGATTAATCAACGAGTTAACCAGAGTTGGTGAAAATTACTCTTATTATTTATTGACCGTCAAGCAATTAACAATAGATCGTGTGCTAGTTTCGTACCGGAAAAGCCAGGAAAAGCTTGTGTGTAATTCGACGTAATTTAAAAAGCATTTATCGAAATAAAGACGATAGTGCTGGGAACGTTTATGCTGTATAAGCATACAACTTATGAAGACGTAATTTGATAAGTAAGTTTCAAATATTATAACACTGCGCGGCGCGCGTAAAATAACTTCTAATTTCATAACCTTAATTTGTCTTAACCTGTTTTTTAAATAACAATTAAAGTTTAGTTCTGACATTTGTAAATAAGTTTAATAAAGTTTAGTCGGGAGCTTATTTAAAAGAAGGCCATCACAAAGAGAATTCCTTTTAAATATTGAAGTATATATAAAATATAATACTACATGAATGGTGGTCATGGTTTTATTTATAACACTGACCACGACGTGTTGTTCTATATTTTAATAACAGAACTAGTAGATTATGAATAATAAATACTCAGCCAGCACAGAAAGTTCTACGTTCTAATTGTCTTATGAATTATCAATTTGAAGTTAAATATGTATAATATTTACAGAGAAATGGACGAAGCGAATAAGAAAGATAAAGAATTGGAGAAAAAAAATGTTTCTTCCTCGGTTTCTCCCGAGGTTTCTCCTTTAGTTTCCCAAGTTACCAACGATGAACGACGATATAATTTCTGGAATATACTAGAAAGGGATAGCGGAGCATACATATCCCCAACTATTAAAAACGTTATGCGTTTAAATAACATGGACAATCCCCTTTCGTTTCGGAACATTACGGAAGATGTATTAGAAGAAATCGAAATCTTTGCTCAAACTGTGATGACATCTTTTATTGAACCCAACTCCAATATGAGGGACTATTTCGGAATATTTCACAACATGCCTGAAAAATTTCGTTTTATGATTGGAGACAGACATTTAATCATGGAACTGGTTAAAATGGTTAAACAAGCACCGAAGGATTATTGGAAGTTACCATCGACAGACTGCAAAGAATTTGGAGAACCATCTTGTAAAAAACGAGCACTTTCTATACCTGAAGACAAGAACATTTTAAAATCCGAGAAAAAATCTGAACTACATGAAAAGAATCCTAATATCAGAGAAGAAATTAATAAATTAACAAAGCTTGTTAAATCTTTAAGTCAAGACGAAAATCTAAATGAAAAATTGCGTAACTTGTTGAAAGGATACGTACAGATCGAAGTTTCAATTAAGGAAATTTATGATGGAGAAACTTACCCTCAAGGATTTACATATGTTGCTGGAATTACTTGTCCATCGTGTTCATTTGTGACCAATATCACAAAATGTGGAACAACAAAAGGTAAAAGTTCCAGATGGATAATTTCCAACTTTAAAAGACACATTTACCAACACCAGAAATCTACTGAACTTACTGAAAAGCGAGACAAGTCCTCAAGTAATATTCTTCACTTGCTGCAAGCATCCGCCAAATCACCCGCTCTTCAAAAGGAAACAAACTACGATTCTAACAGCAATGTAATTGCTGAATACACCATAGTGGATGATGAGTTGCTGCTTTCAAAAGGTACCGACGTCTCCAAGGATGTCTCCATCACTTCTATTATTTCATCAATGCCAG
The DNA here is from genome assembly GCA_030770225.1 of Temnothorax unifasciatus. NCBI lineage: Eukaryota > Metazoa > Arthropoda > Insecta > Hymenoptera > Formicidae > Temnothorax > Temnothorax unifasciatus. The sequence goes on along the minus strand of JASTWK010000418.1, from coordinate 150,466 downwards.
TTGAGTCTACAGATACAAATATGTTGATAGTTCCTCTGAGGGAACCTGAAGCCTCAACTCGAGCCTCAACTTCAACATCGCAGTCACCTATATCATCAAATAAGGTTAATATACAAGATGGAACGGCAACGGGGGAATGCTAACCCGAGATGATTATCGAACAAATCATCTCGGGTTAGCAGTAGGAAAATTAATTTCTATAAAAAATGTTCGACCCAAGATTCGACCACGTAGTTCTTTGCGCCAAACACGCTTGACAAGAAAAAAGCGAAAATTGTTTTCGGTAGATGAGTTCCAACCGCGAATTTCTATGTACTTTCCGGTTCTTAATCAATTACAGATAGAACTTCAAAAGAATAAAGAATTAAGTAATGCTTTAAAACTTTTTTTGGAAAAGTCGAGCAATAATTCTAATAAAGAATTTGATCCGGCATCAACCGTAACACAATCTTCGTTTTTAAAATCTTTTGTAGATACTGCTAATAAAAACACAGGCAAAAAGAAGGGTGCTCGGTATGATGATACCCTTAAGCTGTTTGCAACTTATCTATACATTATAGGGGGTAGAATGCTATACGAAACGTTGTGTACAAATTTGCCACTGCCTTCGTTAAGCACGGTAAGCCGTACTTTAGATGATTCAAGTGCAATAATAATTGAAGGCGATATTCGTGTTGCAGAATTAGTAAATTTCTTACGGTCAAGAAATTTACCTACAATTCTATGGCTTAGCGAAGACGCAACCAGAATAACAGGTCGGGTACAATATGATTCTAAAACGAATCAACTTGTAGGCTTTTCTTTGCCATTAGATGAAAATGGCATGCCTATAAAAAGTTCTTTTACGGCTACTTCTGCAAAACAGATTGAGGAGTATTTTATTAATAATACAGCAGCTAATTTATTGTACGTGATTATAGCACAGCCATTAGTAGAAAATGCTCCTTCATTTTGCCTATGTTTATACAGTTCTGATAACAAATTTATGTAATTAAGCGTTGGAATTATATGATTCAAAAATTAAAAGACGGTGGCATAACAGTACTTGGCATTTCTTCTGATGGAGATCCGAGGTTACTTAAAGCAATGAAAATATCGTCAAACATTGGCATTATTAGGAAGGCAGGAGAAAGGCAAACAATTTTACCAGTATTAAAATTAGATTCAAATCCTAACTCGATTATGTCGAATACGTCTTTCATTCAAGACACTGTGCATATTGGCACTAAATTGAGAACAAGACTTTTAAAGAATTCTATCGTATTGCCAATGGGTAGTTACATTGCTTCAGCAAGTCATTTAAAAATTCTTTACGAAACTGTTTCCAAAGATAAACACTGTTTAAATCAAAAAGACTTATCACTGAAGGATAAAATGAACTTTGATGCTGTCTTAAAAATTTCTCATCCAAGGGTGCGCGAGCTCTTAAAAACTAATATCCCTGGAAGTGACGCTACAATAGCATATTTAAATATTATTCATCGGGCTCTTAATGCGTTTTTATGTAAATTGATAACTCCTTTGGAACGCGTTTTCAATATATGGTATTGTATCTTCTTTTTACGTTTATGGAGAGCTTATTTGAATGATATACCGGAATATTCTATAACTAACCATTTCATTACTCTCAATACATATGTATGTTTAGAAATCAATGGACAAAATTTATTAAATGTGATTTTAATATTAAATAAGATAAGTCAACCCGAACTTTTTGTACCATTTTTATTTAGCAGTCAACCATGCGAAAGCTTTTTTCGTCACTTACGATCAATGAGTTCTACTTGCTCAACAATTGTCAATTGCAGTCTCCTGGAAAGTATTCACAGAATTAAACGTATACAGTTACAGAGTGACATATCGTCAATGAGCTCTGTTGCAACTGAGCAAGGATTCAGCTTTCCACGTGCGAAAAAGTTTAGTTCGACTTCTGATGTAATAAATTTATCACTTCCAGGCATTGAAGAGATACAGCAAACTATTGAAAAAGCGAAACTAGAAGCATTTTCAGATATTTCAATGTTAGGTATGAATGTTGACGTATCAAAGTCACAGTTCATTAACATAAAAAACATTGAAATCGGCGATATTAGACGTTTAGAAGATGATGCTAACGATCCTTCATTATACAATCAGGATAGAGATCAGACTTCTAATCACAATTCTGATGCGCAAAGTATGCTGGACAATGAATCTGATGATTTTAACTTATTAGAAGATTTGACTGTTTTATCGTGTATTGAAGGATCGTTGAACCTTCGTGGTTACGATAGAAATAAAACTGACATCAAATCTGACAGTCCTTTTACTATTGTAAAAGATGGACAGAATAACGAGATTGTTGTTCGGAAATCTTCCATATGTTGGTTATTAAACCGAAATAATTGTAATTTAAGCAGTGATAGATTACAGCGTGTAAGAGAATGCGAATTTTCTAAGTATCGTTTGATGACTCGAAAGACTTCTGGTCTTAGTTTTTGTGAAACTCGCGAAGAAATACAGATTAGAGACTGGTGCTTATTTAAAAATATTGAATTTAAAAAATGCTTAATAGGTTTTGTCCTTGAATTTGCCTATATGGAAAAAAAATTCTGGAAGGCAAGAGAATACTCCAGTAACACTGCGCGAATTAAAGGTAATAAAAATATTGTGGGAGCACTGTGCCATTGGTACTCTGTAGATAATAAGGAAGAATGCTTAAATCCAGTGCAAATGGAAATACAAGGGTACATAGATGTTAAACAATATGTTACAACTATTTCAGCTCCATGCATGACTGATTTAAAGTTAAGACTAAGCCATGATGTTTTTGAAAAAATAAAATATTTATAATTAATATATATATAATTAATATAAGTATTTATAATTAATATATATATAATTAATATAAGTATTTATAATTAATATATATATAATTAATATAAGTATTTATAATTAATATATACTTTTATAACTTTGTTGTGATTATTATAACAAGCTCGAGAACAAGCTACTTTGTGAATTAAATAAAGTTTATGAATACTATAAAATACTTTTTATTTTTTTACTTTTTCGTGATGTACATTTAATAATACAAATTACTCGTATAATATTATATATATTATTATTTTAAACTTTTTAAAGAATTGGCATGTTGCTTCAAAAGTTAAATAAAATCTAATCAACCATATTAAAATTATTTAAAGCATTAATCGGCATTAATTAATGATTTCTATTATTATATATTATAATTTAAAATTATTATAAATTTGTAACATTTACATTGAAATTAGCAATAATAACGAGTAATACTATTGAAATCATTTGCAATCACAATAAAATCATTTGTAATCACAATGATATCATTTGTAATCACTGTGATATCATTTGTAATCACAATGAAATCAGCTGTGATCTCAATCGATTTCACACAGTCGTATAAAATCACTAGTAGTTGTAATCACATCGTAATCAACTGTAATCAATTGTAATCAACTGTACTTTGTAATCACGTGTACATCCAATAGCTGAGTGAATAGCCCCTCGGTAACGAGTTACTCACGGAAAGAACGGTTTTGCTGAAGTATCTAAAAATTTAGCTAGATATAGAAAATAAATTTGTTGCAAGATCAAAATAATTATAAGAGTATAATAATAATTTTGTAAAAACTTTTGACATTTTAGAAATCAGTTTGAACGTTCTACATAATTATTTTGATGGTGCAACAAAATATAATCGAATTATTTTTAGATCTGTATCTAGCTAAATTTTTAGAATCTTCAGTAAAACCGTTCTTTCGGTGTTCTTGCAATGAGAATAACGAGTTACGGTTACAATAAGTTACTTTTTTGAATGAGTAACGAATAACGGTAACGAGTTACGATAAGTTACTTCTTTTAATGAGTAACGAGTAACGGTAACGAGTTACTTCCTTCAAGAATAACGAGTATATACGGTAACGATAAGTTACTTTTTCAATGACTAACAAATTACGGTAACAAGTTACTTTTCAAACGTAACTTCCCTGATATTATATTATTAATTAATATGCTTTGATATTATATTATTAATTAATTATTTATTTATTTGAAATATATTATTATAAAATATTCTTAAAATATATATTGAGACAACTTTGCCGAATAATTAAGAGCCTCCGCACAAAACTCTCGCATAGTAATGTAGCGTAACTTAACGTAGGTCAACGCACAAAAAAAATGTATAACGTCGTAACCGATATGTTTCTCGTGCGCTGATCCACGTTACGTTACGCTGCATTCACTTTTCGATGACTTTATCTTGATACTTTTATACGTAGATAATGAAAGAAATCAATTGTTGTAAAAAAAAAACAAAAAAATAATTTTAAAAAATTTGATTATATTTTGTGAACGCACTCAATTTTGCACAATTGCAAGTGTAAAAATTAATTATTATACGCTTTCTTTCATTATTTTATATACAAAAGTGTTAAGGTAAAGTAGTTGAAAGGTGAATACTTTAGAGACTAACGATCGAGATATTTCATATTTCATATTATAAAAATATCATAAAAAATTTAAAATATCTCAAGAAATCTTTAACGAAAGAGAGATTTATTAGTGTTTCGAAAACGTCTCGACGAGATCTACAACTTTTCTCTCAAGGGCAAAATCAAGTTATTTAAGAAATTAGTCGCCTTTAAAATTTCTTAAAAACGACATCTACGACATAACTCACGTAAGAATCATGTGTCCTCTTTTCAAACCAAACAACTTTTGTCTAAAGCAATTTTTTTCTACAATCAAAAATGAAAAAGTTTTGGAAGTAATTTGATCAGTCAAATATCGACATCTCATGTAGTTTTAGGAAAAAATGTTTTAGACAAAAGTTGTATGATTTGGAGGACAAATAATGGTAAAATCAATTTGTTTAAAATAATTTTGTTTAATTTTTTTAGGTCACATAAAATTATCGTCATATAAAATTTTATTTTCTTAAATAGAATTGTATGATTTATTTACACTGTAATAAAGCTCTCGTTTGTTAAGAATTTTCTGATATTTCAAATTATATCATGATATTTTAAATATAAAATATGAAATATCTCGTAAAGTATTCACTTTTCGATGACTTTACCTTCATATTTTTATACACAGAATGGTGAAAGAAATCGAATAATAATATTAATTTTTATATTTGCAAGTTGCAAATTAAATGCGTCTACAAAATGCAATCACAGTTTTTAAAATAATTTTTTCTGTTTTCTTTTTACAACAATCGATTTCTTTCATTATTCTATGTATAAAAGTATCGAGGTAAAGTCAATCGAAAAGTCAATACGTTACAAAATATTTCATATTTTATATTTTAAAAATATTGACAAAATTTGAAATATCTCAGAAAATTCTTTGATTCTTTCATGAGTCTTTTTTCATGTAATCCAATTATTCTGTTTCTATCTGTTTAATGTAACGGTAACGTTAAGTTATTTCTTTCAATGAGTAATGAGTAACGATAACAAGTTACTTTTCTCAATGAGAATAACGAGTTATATACGATAACGATGAGTTACTTCTTTCAATGAGTAACGAATTACGGTAAAAACGTAACTTTCTCTGATATTATATTATTAATTAATACACCCTAAGATTATATTATTAACTAATTATTTATTTATTTCAAATATATTATTATAAAATATTCTTAAAATATATGTTGGGACAACTTTGCCGAGTGCTTCCGCACAAGACTCTCGTATAGTAATGTAGCGTAACGTAACGTAGATCACAACGCACAAAAAACGTATAACGCCTTAACCGATACGTTTCTCGTGCGCTGACCCACGTTACGTTACGCTGCGTTACTATACGAGAGTCTTGTGAGGATACTCTTACAGTCATGATGAACGAATATCTAGAGACGGAGCACGCGCTCTGAATATGCTCCGATACGCGTGCAATTTCAAGTGAGAAGGCATTCCTGTCCTCGTGTGTACAAAAGTAATGTTACAAAACTATATGTTTTGAATATTGAGAAAATAGAATGGGCCCCTACAACGCCCATTCCCGTGAGAACGCAACCAATATATTTTTCACAATACTTCTACGGAAGGTTCGACTTTCCATGCCTGTAGAGAAGGACGAAAGCGGCCAATTTCACGCCAGGTACCGCATAGCGGGCGGAAAGTAACCACTTTCCTCCCTAGGGAGGAAAGTAAGCCCTGACTTGAAATTGACCGCTCTCGCCTTTCTCTAGGCATGGAAGTCGAACTTTCCGTAAAGGTATTGTGAAAAATATCGTGTGCACCTCGGGGCGAAAGCTTTTTCAGACTCGTGTGACTCGCTTTCGGCTCGGGCGGCAAACTTCACACTCGTCTGAAAAACGCTACTTTCGCCGCTTGGTGCACAATATACTATTTCCGTCTCTCCGATTGTAATTTACAAATGATACATTTGTAATAATCAGTACAGTCAGAATAGACGCTTCTGGGATTGTATTTTGTCAGTACCGTCAAAATAGACGCTTCTGGCATTTTATTTTGTCAGTACCGTCAAAATAGATGCTTCTGACATTTTATTTTGTCAGTACCGTATATTAAAAATGTAAATTCTTTTTTCTTTTACTGGCGTGGCGTGAAAAACATTTATTGTCTGGGAAAAGGTGACAATTCATTTTTTTTATAATATTCATAAAATGACGTCTCATACGCTGTACGTCATTCGAATATTTTTTCTCACAAGGATTTCCTCCTAAGGCTACAGTTGTAGCGAAAGCGGCGGCATAAATTCCGCAAGACAAACCGTCCGGTTGTCTTTGGACCTTTTCAAAAATTATATCACTTACGTTTATTTTTGAAAAACCTTTCCGAATATAATTTTTCTCCTTTTCTGCCAATTTTTTGTATGTACAGCCAGGTATGCTATCATACACGTGAAGTTTAGAGCCATCAAAGTTAATACATCGCCAGTATGAGTACAATTCCCTCCAATGATTTGTAAGCTTTTGTTACTGTCACTAGCTATAATCATGTCAGGGTAATCTATGTACTGAACGCTTTGCGTTTCGAAACATGAAGTTTCTCTTATGACACGTAAAAATAAATCTAATGATTCATCATTTACCCAACTGCTTGTGGACAAGACATTCTGTTGTACCAAATGAAGAGGAGCAATTATGTCATCCAGACACTTTCTGCTTCTTGCTATATCATCTTTAGTTTGTTTACTATTGTCATAACTGATTATGATGCAATCATCATCTTGCTGTGCATATGTAACAGCGGCAGATGGTACTTTTGTTGGCAAAACGTCACATTTTAAACGTTTGCTCTTTGGAACATATTCTTCTAAATGTTCCCTTTCAATACTACTTTCTCTGCTATTTTGCGGACTATTTGTTTTTCTACGCGCATCTTTAGCTTTTTTAGCTTTTTTAGCTTCCATTATATATTGTGGATTTCTTATTGCCATATGCCTATTATGGCGGCTGTCCAAAATTTCTGGAAGCATGCATTCATAATAGAAACGTGTTAGGAAAGGCAGCATTTGAGTTTTCCAAAAAACATCGTCTCTTTTCACTTCCACTGTTTTTATACTTTTCGGTGTCCATATGGCGAAAATGCAATAATCTCGCTGCGTTATGTTTAACTGGCCTTGAATTTGATAAAAGAATCGATGATTTCGATTCATTTTATTTGCATTTTTTTTTATTGAATATGCCCTTTAATTGAGACAATGTTTTGACAGCCACATCGCTGTTAAATTTTCAGCTGACAAGGGACATTTTATCTCTACTAAACCGTCTTTATCAATAAGTCCATCCGGAGAAGCACCCAAGAATGGATTTTTATAATCAATGAACAATCCGCATGGTGTGATGTTTTTGTTCAGTTTTACAGCCAACTCGTTTCTGGCAACTTTTTCGTTCTCGCGACCATATTTCATGGCTGCATTGTCGATGAACAAAGGACATAAAATGCTTCTTATAATCGCTGCGCAAGACGTTGTTGGTCTCATGCGACCAGACAACTCCAAAATTGGATGCCATTAACATTTCACGTCTCAATAATTGCCACAGTTCACATTCGCTTTGGTCTCTTGTCTCCTGTTCAATTTTGTGCCTGTTTTCTGCGTTGTCCAACAACTTTTGCTTATGATTTTGCTCTAGTTGGTATATGTCAGGCGGAAGGTCTGGCTTTTGTGATTGCGGACCATAATAACGATCTGTTCCAGACTCTTGTTTAAATTTTTTGGGCTTGCCATGAATTTGTCGATAATTTTTAGTCATCAAAACTTTTTTTTGTCGTCGTTTTTCTAAACTCTCGACAATCGGAGGAACATTTCCACACACGTTTTGGTGCACTTGCGTAAGAACTTGTTGCGTATTATATTGCACAACAGCTTCCGCAATTCTCGTATTATAAGAACCTCGTAGGCTCCAATTAATACGCTTTCCACCTATTTCTTTGCAGACTATGGAATTAAACAACTCTGCAGGATTGTTTGTTAACTCTAACAACAAACTTTCAGAATAAGCGCTCAAGTACATGATAGCACTCTCAATTTTCTGATATAAACCGTGCAATTTTAAATATGGCACCCAATTTTTTGTTCCTTTACGGATTTCTTCGCATGTACGACCACGTTCCTTACATCTTTTATGCTCACCAAAAACGTGGCTAGGAATGTTCAAGATATCTTTCTGCAATTCCACACCTTGGTTATGATGAGGTTGTTTTTCTTCTCTTCGAAAGGCGGCTGCATTCAGCACTTCTTGCCGTATTGGTAAAATACTGCTTCTTACAACATTTCGTAGCTGTACAAAGCCACGCTTTCTATGTTGTTTTGGCTGAACTGTCTCTGCCACGGCTCTTAGCTTCTTGCATAAATTGCGAAGCAAATGATTCGTGCATTCTATTTTTTTAACAGTTACCATTTGTTCGGAATATGGTGCGTTATTCTTAATGAATTGATATACGCTGCTATCGCCATCGGCAATAACCGTTTTATATATTAATCCATGCATTTCAAGGCTACATTTAAAGCCTTCTACAATGGCGTCGCTTTCCATACTTGTGGAGCTGGCCCTGCGGTCAAAATTTTTGTAGCACTTGTGACTATTTGGCTCGAGACCTTTTCGTTCTGCTATGTTACACACCGTGCAAAATTTGTTACGGATACCAACAAAAACTTTCTGCATGCGAAGACCAAGTATGGCACCAATACCGGAAAGTGAATCGTAAGCGTGGCCGTACGACCTTTTTATCCAACTACCATCCGCTACGACTGTTATATACGGAATGCTATTTATAGTTTCATTCCCCTCGAGGGCGAGTTGCTTTTCAAGCTCGCCTGCCATTTTCATACTTTCCATGGCTGTTTTTTTTTTTTTTTCAAAATAATTGATAACATTATCTCGATTTTTTATGTACGTCTTTTCAGACATACAAGGAACATTTATACCCGCACAGAACTCTTCCAGTTGGGCATAACCACTCCCAACTGTTATAGTTGCGGCTACTGCACTATTATTAATATCTACATTTTCTGTGGATTCTGTGGGTTCTGACCATATGCTGTCTTCATAATTGCACATTTGGCATTTGAAGAACAACTGCGTCAGCAACCCACAACGACGAGAATTTACGAGTTTTCAATCTTTAAATTGGCACTTGATTCCTCGCGCATGGTTGTCAAAAATTCTATGGATCTCGTTCCACATAAAAGATATGTCGACAATGCGGCGGCCTTCAGACAGATTTTCTTGGATACGATTTGCATCCATAAGGCCTTCATTGTCAATAACGAGATTTTCGTTATCCTCGCTATGTGGAACTTTGTCTACAAACATACCTGGTATATTTTGCTCCATAGCTTCACACTGCATTACCTCGGTACTGATATTCGAATCCATCTTGTCGCACAGTGTTTCCACTGATTCGACATATTCCATGGACTCGTTTTCAGTTACGTTGGTAAGCTCTGTACCTCTCTCCATCTTCAATTGCTGCATCTTTGCCACCTGCTGCCTGCAAAAACAAATAAACATATAATATCGAAATGCATTTTTTAAACATTACCTCGACAAAGATATCATTTTATACGAGAAAAATGCTTTGCTTATTTATTTCATTATTACAAACTTATCATAAACGTTGAAATATTATGTCTACAACAATTAATATATTTAAAGTTAAATACAGCCAAACCGTCTCCGGAAATGAAAGTTACCGGCTTAGTTAAGTTACCAGCTCACGATAAACGCATCTGGTATACTTATTACAATTAAACAGCTCACGATAAACGCCTCTGAAAATTGTAGTAGCCAGTTCACGATAAACGCCTCTGACAATTTAAGTAACCAGCTCACGATAAACGCATCTGATACTTATTACAATTAGACAGCTCACGATTAACGCATCTGAAAATTGTAGTAGCCAGTTCACGATAAACGCCTCTGAAAGTAACCAGCTCACGATAAACGCATCCGGTATACTTATTACAATTAGACAGATTACGATTAACGCCTCTGAAAATTATAGTAGCCAGCTCACGATAAAGGCAGCTGAAAATTTAAGTAACCAGCTCACGATGAACGCATCTGGTACTTATTACAGTTAACCAGCTTATGATAAAACCTTTGATATTATTTTTACAATTTACTAACTACTTTCTTACTACTAACGTTTAAAAAATTAAACATATGTTTTTGTACATTTACATATAAAGTCTTATTTTATAAATTTTTTATATTGTCTTTGTTAACGATATTGAAAAATAGTCAAAGAATTGTTCTCCCTATTGTAATTAAATATTCAAAATAATGAAAATTGAAAACTACGACAATGTCCCGAAAAGTCATAATCTCAAAATCTTCAAAATGAGACAATGTCTCGAAAAGTCATGATCTTGAAATATAAGATGTAGTACGTCAAATATTTAAACCGATAAACAATATAAAAGATGGAAATCTTTAGATAGTTATGTAAAAAAACTGTAAAAGCACGATTCTCGTCATGTATGAGTGATAGTTTTCATGACTGTCTATAAAGAAAAAGGCTCGTCTACAATGACCGTAAAAGTATGTAGTAAAAAGTAAGCAGTATAAGCTATTAACAAATGAGATTTTTAAGTTCAAGAATATAATCGACTGTGGTTAAATAATTCTTACTGCCTATGTCTTATTGCTTACGTCTTACGGCTATTGTAGAATTTTACATCTTCACATCGATCTATAATATTTAATTATTTTACTTTTCCATACGGTAGAAACGAAGTAAAAGTCTTAATGTATTGTTATGAATATGCTATGCGAACAATGCGTTTATAATAGGTTTTGTATTGTTTATCAGTTTTCATATTTTGACATATAACACAAAACATGACTGACCGAAACGTTTGTTAATACTAATTTAATTTAATCCAAACACTGTTACGGCTTTGCTGTCCGACTTTTTATAAGTTATATATCAAAAATGTACAAAGGGCACTTTGAAATAAAGACTGGTCTTTGAAATACTTTTTTTTTACTTACTCTACATTTTTTTTCGCGAAGCTAAAGTAATTTAAAAGTTGACATTTTCCGATAAGAAATAAACGTTTTCAAAAATGTTTTCAACTATTTCAATCTTTTTCTATTTTTAATAATGTAAAACAACAACAATAATAAATTAAATAAACTTTTAAAAGACTTAATTTTTTTATTCAGTTATTATTGTTACCTTTGGATGCATCTCGATGGAGCGGATCACGCGAAATCAGCGAATCATTAATCATGAAATTGTTCTGATCGCCCATTTCAAAAATTCTGTCGAAATGCTCCCGTGATTAGTGATCTGCTCATTCCGCTTTTGCGTTATCCACTCTATCGGGATGCACTATTGGAATTTTTTCTTGTCGAAAAATCACACAAAGTCTTTATTCTTATAAATGCCTCTTGTACATTTTAATACTATTATTTTTCCGTTTCAGACAGATATATGCTTGTGTATAACATACCTTCTTGCCCATCCTTTCTTCCGGGAAAGTCGGCGGGTGCTCAGATACTTGTACCGATAGTCTTCCTTCATTTCTAATGTTGCTAAGAAAAAGATACACAAATATTATATAATAAATAATTGCTGCATATAATACAAAATTAATATTTCATAAACGACATGAGCAATACTTACGAATGACAATAAAATCGTAAAATATATTTCTTTGACTTCCTGTCAGTCACACGACACTGTCGTGCACGTCACGACGTGCACGAGAAGCGAGATCTGTCACTTCTTCTTCTTCTTAAATTATGGCCTGCGAGCTATACAGCTCTTAAGATGGCCAGGACGAACCACTAGTCGTAGTAGCCATAAGAGGCGTATCTTGACATTGTCGAAGGCCACGAATGGCGCCGATGCCAGGTTGCTGAAACAGATGAGAAAAACGCCGCAAGCGCATCGCGCGCGCACGGACGCGCCCGATACTGCGGCGATGGTTATCCCCACTCCCTGTGGAGGGGGCTTAAGGCTGGAGATCCATTGAATTGCATGCAGCAAGGAGAAGGCGAATGAATTGGTGAGAGGGGTTTTTTAAAAATGAAAGAATGTCATTAGGTGGATGAGGAGAGGAATTTTCTATATATTTAATCAAGTAAGCGGCTTTATTAGAGTACAACTCGCAATGAAAAATCACATGGTTTATATCCTGTACGGGGTTGCCACAGGGGCAGGCTCCAGAGTCAATTATATTCTTTCCGGCTAGGCTGTAGTTTAAATAATAGTGCTCACTGCGCAGTCTATTGATTAAAGTTATTTCTTTTCGCTTAAAAGGTTTTTTTATAGAACCAAGGAAAATTATTATCTGTGTGGAAATGGTTGTAGTAAAAAGTGCCTTTAGACAAACTACGATTATATAAGTATTCTTTAACCTGTTTGCGAAGGGTTTTCCTATAGGTAGAGTAAAAGTCGCTATGAGGGATTCTAAAATCGGGGACATAACCCTTTCTTGAAGCCGTTTTAGCGGTTTTATTTGCAATCTCATTGCCTACAATGCCTCTATGGGCCGGAATCCATACTAATTAAAGGTCAATGCCTCTATCTGAAATCTGGAGAATTTTCTCCTTAATCCAGGGGATAATGAAGTTCTGTTGATTCGCCGCATTGGAGCAGACATTTTCCAGGACGTTCTTAGAGTCTGAGAATATCACCGTCTTATCGAAATTTTGCTGCAAAATAATGATGAGCGCCTGTAAGAGCGCCCAGGCCTCGGCCGAAAAAACAGAAGTTTCTGCAGGGAGTTTATGTTGGATTTGGATTCTCAAGTCTGGCGAGAATACGCCGGCTCCCACATGTCCCAGCTCATCTTTGGAGCCATCTGTGTAGAATACGACTGCATTATCCCTTAGTACCTGTGTGCATTCCAAGAATAGAGAGTTCACATTTTGTATGTTCGGATCAAATTGAATGGGCGTGTAGCTAATGTTGTGGACTGTCGATTTGAAGCAATGATTAAATACTGGAAGCGAGACTGTTTGGTGTATCTTGTTCATTTTTCCGATCGTAGAGCGATAGCATTTATACGAAGGGATGTATCTGCAAGCCTTATCGCAGTTGTTGGGAGATCTGATGATTGTTAGCAGATTATCCAGACCAATGGTGACCGGGCTGAATTCCTGCCCAATGTTCTTGACAACCAGCTTGGATGTTAGATATTTAAACCGAAATTGTAAAGGCGGTTCTTTGGCTTCATCGAGCAGGACATTTATCGGCGTAGATTTACAATATCCGTATGCAATTCTAATAGCCTTATATTGAATTCGTTGGAGTGTTTCAAAAATGGTGTAGTTACCAAATAGTTGGAAAACTTGGCATCCATAGTCTATATTGCTTCGAATGATGCCTCTGTATATCATCATAAGTTGCTGAGGATGGGCCCCCCACCAGACTCCGGCCAGAGCGGTCATGATGTTGAGGGCCCTCCTGCATTTGCCTATGACGTGGGTGAAGTGTAGTTTGCCACTAAGTTTACAATCGATGAGCACGCCCAAAAACTTGACAACCTCGCAATATTGAATCGAATCTTCATTGATGACAATACTAGGGATACGACGCGGCATATTTCTCTTGCGTGCAAAAATTACGGCCTGTGATTTGGTAGGCGAAAGTGATAGTCCTTTACCAGAAAGAAAGTCCGCAATTTTCTTGATGGACTCGTTGATGAACTCTATGGCCTTGTTTAGGTCCTTATTGGTGGAATAGACCACAATGTTATCTGCATACAATAAAATCTTGCAGTCCGGGTTGATGAGCTGAACGATGTCTTTAATGTAGATGTTGAACAGCGTAGGACTTAGGCACAGATTAATAGACAGATAGCCAAAGGTCCGGGTTGAGACGAGACCAGCATTTCTCACTGGTTTCAGCGCCATACAGTGTAGCGGCCAATGCAGTAACTACTCTTAAGATAAAGCAGGTCATTTTTGGACGAAGTCGCGCCGCGGTAACAGTCGTTTCGCTAACAGTCGATAAGTCGCGTCGAAGGCTATATTCTGTAACTCTTATAACTACAGTTTCGTTATCATCATTATAATATCGTCGTTGTGCAGATATAATATGTGATAAAAAAGCTGCGCAACGACAATATAATGATAACGAATTGTTATTAATAGTTATAGAATCAGAGCACTGATCTCTAAGCCGAGAACTCCGCGTGACGTGTTAGAGAAGTTATATATTGCAATCAAAATTAAGTATGTTAATTGTTAGGACTTTCAGCCCTTAAAAGAAATTTGTTATGTCAATTGTAGTTAAAAAGATATTGATGATTAACATAGAGTCTATTGCATCAAAGTTGCGACTTACATAGACCATTAATTAAGAAACTATGAAATTTTTTTTTGTTATTCAAACTTAAGAGTTTTTCAGGTTGTTAAATATTAATCTAATGTTAAATTCAGTTGATAAATTCAAAATGTCGGAGCCATATAGCGGCCAGATATCAAAAGTAAAAATTCTATTATTTTTATTTTTAATATCCGCTATTTTTAATTAACTTTGCCATAATATTGCGATTATTTATAAAAAAAAAACCCTTAACTTCGAATACATAATTAAAAAATAATTCATAAATTCTGAATGGTATATAGTTGCAACTTTTTGACGCAATTATACAATCACATAATTAAATTAATAATCAATTTAACAATACCGATACTAAGTATACCGATCTTCACATACACAGCAAAGAATGTTACGAAAATATTTTTAGTTTATAAAATTATTGATTATAATTTTTATTTAAATTTTCATTAATATCTAATATTTTTAATTACAGTTTATAAAATTAATTTTTATTTTATTATTAATTTCTTACATTTTAATTCATTAATTTAATCAAGAAATATATTTTTCACATATCGACTGATATCTTTCGGGAGGTCGTATATTACACAATTCGAGGTCGATTTTACACAATTTCCGGTTTTTCTGCTTAAACGCTCAGTCAGGCAACCCCGAAGCTAAGTGTCTACATCCTATCTTGAAATAGATTACCAAAAATGAATTATAGTTGTCGAAATTTTCTCGTATTTTCTTGTATTTGTAGATACTGCAGCCGTCGGCTGCAATCGAGCCGATGCCCGCGAACCCCAAGGCCATGCCGACCATCGTGGGCGTGCAGGCCCTCCCAAATGTAAAGGTCACACTCAGGAAGGAGGAACCGGAGGCGGAACGCCAAGGACCGGCGTATCAGAAACAGCCGAAACATATTCTCGCGGCCATCACCGATACCATGATATTGCCGAACAACTAAGTTAAGTGTATAAACGTAGGATTAAGGTATAAGATTAAGAGGCTGAACCTCCATCACGTTTTGTTTTGCGTACAGAGCATAGCATAATTAAGCTACGTTAAAATAGTAATGCGAGCGTTAATCGCAAAGAGCGAAAATAATCCGCTAGTTATAAATTAAAAGAAGTCGGTTAACCGATAATGGTTAATAGAACCGAAATAGTCAATTTTGTTTCTTTTGTAAAGTTTTCTTTTAGTTTTATGGTTTTCTGTTTGATTTTGTTTCACGGGAAATGACGACCCGACCGGATTAGAGATCCAAACAAATGGGATTGATTTATGCTGTTTGATTTGTGCTCGAATAGTTGAGACTATTTGATTATAACCCGATGGGAATTAAGAGTTTGATTTGATTTGGTCAAAACGGAAAAGATCCGGACCACCCAATAGATTCAAAAAGACCACAACGGTAATGTTGACTGATCGAGAACAAATAAACAACGGAACATACACGCTTTGGTATAGTGGCCAAACCACTAACAAAAGTGAGCGGTGTAAACCGGGCACAAGCCCGCGTTCGAGAGAAGCGCGCGCGCGTACTAAAGGCGGGCCGACAACGCGAAGCGACCGAAAAGACACATGGTAGGCCGAAGTATCATACGGGAAGCGAGTATCGATAACCACCCGCGAAATGATAAATAAAGAAGGTAGCCGGGTGAGATAGTAGCAATAGTTGCGCTCGGAATACGTCCGAACCCGAGAGTCAGTGACCACGGGGTTGTGGTCAGCGTCGGACAATGTCCACCCAGGGGAGCGACAAGTTAGGGATGCGAACGTATTAGGGCCGCAGAGAAAAGCATAAAATGATACTCGGTTGGCGAACCGGAAGTAGCCAAATACGAGTTCGCGATACCACGATAGCATGGTCAGGGTGCCCGACCACCCAGCCACCCGAGAGGGCGAAAACTCCACGCGGGAGGTTGAGGGTCATCCGGGGAACGAAGACCAGGGGTGCTCAACCGGAGGAAGTTCGCGGGTTATCGAAAGCACGAACCACGGGAGACATGGTTCGGGAGAATCACCGGGTATATGGCGGAGAAGGGCGACGGATGTACCGGGTGAAACGAAAGCCGCGAATAACGAGATAGCGGGTAACGCGAGGACCATCCAACGGGTGTACCGCGTAAAAAGCAAGAAATGGTACGCGTGCTCGGGAAACCGACGGGACGGCGAGAACCGCGAATGCGTGAAAAGGCATTGGCGGAGGCCACGAGGTAATTATATAACAAACCGCGAACCGCGACCGTGTAGTTCCTGAGAACGGGTTACCATGGTCGGAGAAAAACCATGAAGGCAGGGGTCGAATTCGGGACAGCTAGGCCAGTGTAAAGGGGAGATAGTAAGACAAACAAAAGACAAAAACCCAGCGCGTAGGGTCCCCGCGTTTAATAGTTTGCCGTACCATAAGAGACGCCAAAGACCCATGTCGGCGGAGCGTGTGATTAATGAGCGGGCGTGTTGAGATGTAAGTGACCCATGTAAATGCCGAGGGTCACCTTCCGATACGACGAATGTCGGGACGTGAGAATATGCGAGATAATGAACAAAAGGAGCGTACGGCAGGTGAAACTAGGCATATGGTCGAACAATAGCGATAAATCGCATGAAGAAATTGTTTGCGCGCGAGGAATGCGAAAATGAGGACCATGTGGCGAAGAGTATGGAACGCGGAAGTAACGACGGGAATACCGGAGCGACAGATCCGCCCAGAGCAATCGAGCCAAGGCGTGGCCAACTGGAAAAGGGGAACCAGCCCGGAGATTGGTGGTCCACCTCGGAGAGGGGAGAAAAGCACCGGGATCACCGGGTATATCTTGGAGCGCGGAGAACGAATCAAGGATTCCGCGCTAGAGCTTCAACGAGTATAGTCGACTCGGTCTTGTAAAACCTTGCGATCCAGAACTTAGACTCTGCGTAACATATCCCGCGGTAGACGCGTTAAATCTTAAGCATTGTACAACCTGAAACAGAATAAAGTAGATTATATTTTATTATCTGAAAACACAGTACATTAATTAAATTCATTCGAATACGGTTTACCTACCTAAAAGACATACTTACACGATCCTAATACTTACCTGTGGGCGATCCAAATCCGTGTGGGGAGATCCTAAGCCAGCCCAGCATCGATCCAGAGACACAGCCAGCGGTGCACAGCGGCAGTCCAGAAGAGATCCGAATTGCTTGGTCCAGTGGCGATCCGAGATCCAGCGGCGACGAGGCGACCTGAAACAGAAAAGGTAGAGGAATTAGCGTGGCGTCGAAGGGTTGGGGAAAAGTCCGTGTAACCATAAAAGATCCTTTCTCGTTTTGAGGGTTAAAATCGAGTGGCGACCGTGTCGGTGACACCGAAAGATAGTTAAGGGGGGAAGATACCTCCTCCGTACGGTTACAGATACGACAAATTTGCACTTCAAAATTATAATCAAATGAGCAAGATACAACATATTTATTTTTAAATGACAATAATAAATGTTATTCAAAAATAAATATGTTGTATTTTGTTCATTTGATTACAATTTTGAAGTGCGTCATATCTATAAAAATTGCGTTTTTGCGTTTGTTTCCCACAAAAAATATCAAATTAAACAATAAAGCTGTATTTTAATTCCAAATCACTATACTTTTGAACAGTAAAGCAAACTATCTTGTTTGTTGCTTATCAACAAAACAAAAATTTACGAATAGTGTAAAGTGACAGTTTTTGACGACCTCCCGAAAGATATCAGTCGATATACGATAGAAACAATAAAAAATATGAACAAGAAAAGATTTTGTCATCGTTGAAATGGAATTCGAACTTGCGAAGATCTATAAACGACAAAACATTTATGTTATTGAGTTATTGATTATTTTTACTGCCCAATTTATTGTAAGTAAATGCAAAAGTTAAGTGAAAAAGCAAAACAAATGTAATGCGTTAAACATATTTTAATGTACGCTGCTTTTTAGTATTATATTAAGTGTTATTTGCAATTGGGAACAAAGTTCTCTGGGAAATTTTAAACATCATCGCAGGTGATGACCATTACATGATTTATCGGGAAGATAAGTATAGGAAGATTTTTCAATTTTAAAATATTTATTGTTATTTTATAATAAAACATTACATTTACATTCTCTCACTTTGTGAGATTTTACATTATTTTATATCACGTTTCACTTTATTGATAATTAGATTTGCCACAAAGAACCCTGTCTATTTCAGAACCCTCGTGTCTAACAACGAGACTTTGCTAAAATAAATTATTGTTAGAGGAATATTCTACAGACACAATCTTCTAAGTTGACATTGTTTAGAGATACACTCTCTGAAAAATTAGAAAAATATACTATATAGCATTCTTTCATTCGATTTCTCGGCATCCAGGACATTTCTCCGTGGTGATAGTGGTAATAGATACAATCAATTATTTTGAATATCCCTGACTCACATCCAGAAACTTGCAATTAGCTGGATCAGTAGTAACAAATTTATTTGTATAAAGTACTTCAATTGATATATTAAAATAGTTTATTATCTGTCATCACAAGGAGGTGCCTAAGACGTCGAAAAATCGAATGAAACAAAACCATTTCGTACATTTTTCTAATTTTTCAAAGAGTGTATCTCTGAACGGTATTAACTTACAATAAAAGATTATGTTTATACAGAAATATTTTGATCCTCTAACAATAATCTTTCATTTTAAGTCTCGTTACTAGACGCGAGGGACCTAAAACCTTTATAAAAATGGACAAAGTTCTTTGTAAGTAAGTTTAATGCCAAATTGGCAATAATTTGCTATTAATTTACTTACTGGATTATAAACACGCTGCTGTATTACAGACGGATTGCAATCATATCTATCCATTAGAGAATAGATATTTTGTACTCTAAACGGTAAGATATAAATGCACCCATGTGCTCATATGGGTAGCAATTAATTTACTCCATTTGCACGAATTCTTGTATGAACACAGTGCACAAGATGACACTAATGCAGATAGATGAGCGAGCGTATATTTTATTTACACATTATAAACAGCGCTAAGCGCAGAATGCATTTTGACAGTAGTCTCTGCGGCGAGCACAGAATGCATTTTGACTGTTATAGCCGTATTCATAGTCCTTCCTTGAGGAATAAGAATTCCTTATTGTTTCTTATTAGTTATTCTACATTTCATTAACCTTTCTTGATCGATCAAGGAATCTTAAAATTTATGAAATGTAGAATGAGGAACAAGGAATCCTTACTCAAGGAAGGACTATAATATGAATACGGCATCTCTATCAAGTTAGTCCCCCCACCATCGCAAAAAAATTCGCACCTATTAAAAAATTTAGTGCAATTTATGTGCTAATTTGTTGCTCTAGTTCGGATTTTGTTGCTTAAACCGTTTAGCAGGAAATCGCGATCGAAATGGGTGGGGCCAGCTTGTCGTCAAGCTAGCCCCCCCCCATAATAAAAAACCTATATAGAGTGCTCAAATTAAAAAAAACAATACACCAGAATTTGTTGCCTTTTTGTTGCTTCAAGATAGCGTGAAAACATTTTCGAAATATAACGTTTTTTTTTAGAAAATAAGTATATCCGAATACTTAACAGACAGCACTATATTGACTACATCTTAAACAACGTTATATTTCCAAAATGTTTTTACGCTATCTTAAAGCAACAAAAAAGCAACAAATTCTGGTATAAATGTTTTTTTAATTTGAGTACTTTATGTATATTTTTTCGTATGGGGGGGGGGCAGCTTGACGCAAGTTCTAGCCTCACCACTTACTAAAAAACACATATAGAGTGCTCAAATCCAAAAAACAAATGCACCACAATTTGTTGCTTTTTTGTTGCTCCAAGATAGCGTGAAAACATTTTTGAAATATAAGGTTCTGTAAACAATGCCACTAATAAATAGGGGAGACCGGGGCTAGAAGTCACACGGGTAAGTTATCACAAAGCTTATATCTCACTTAATACATTGAGTGGAATATTCTTCTTTATAGTGTAGGTTGCTCCTATTGTGTTAGTCGGGTGTACGAAATAGCTCGTTTCAAAAACGTCACATGTGATATTTATTTTTTTAAAATTGGAGGTCGTGAGTAAATTTTTCTTGCCTCTATTTTTATTGTTCCGTTGGTTTTTGGAATTACTAGTCGTAATTTCTTTTTGGTCATAAGAAATATTATAGTTTTAGATAATTTTTCCTGTATTTAGTTAACCGTCATTGCAACATAGTTTATAAATATAATCTTCTTTGTTCAAAATGACCATTCAGGGTAAGTTGTCTCAAATAAGATGGGATTCAATGTTTGTGAGAATTATTATTCTTTTATTTACTCAAAATTTATGAAAGTATTATAAATTTTATTGAAAATTATTATTCTTTTATTTAGTCTAAGTTTGTGAGAATTATATTACAAAGTTTATGAAAATTATTAATTTTTTGTTTAATTCAAGCTGCAATATACTATTAAGTTAAATTTACCAAAAACTAGCACTAACTTTAATAAAATATTAAAACAGGAACTATTTGTTTGTATGTTTCCTTTACATAAAAGATACATGACAATCAATCCAGAGTCATGTGACAACCAACCCTGGGTATGGGGTAAGGGCCAAAGCACATATGACAGTCGTAGTCGTGGACGTAAGTAACGCACAAGCTTTGGCGTATCTTGATCTGTCAGGTCGGGGACTACGACCGTCGTATATCGCTACGCCATGTTATGTGCTTTGGCCCTAAGTCGTCACATTTTTACGATCTTGCTTAGAATTAAATAACTTTTTTGTGTATAAATATATATAAGTCTAATATTTTTTTTCTTATACCTAAAGGATGTAGCTACATTACAAAGTACTATACAATATTATAAAATATTGCTAACATTTTTTTTAAAAATCAGTATTTGAAAAGTGTGACAACCCGCCCCGGTCTCCCCTACTGCATTTTCGACCGTTATCTACGACTTGGATGGCTAAAAACTAAGTAAAAGAATTTGTTGCTCGGATCTTTTTGTTATTTAAATATTCTATGGACCGTGCTCTACCAGAATATGCAACATATGATTTTGTTGCTCGCCTCTAACTGCAAATAAACAAATTATTTATTTCCGCGTCGACCGTTATCTACTACGACTTCCGTGGCTAAAAATTAAATAAAGGAATTTGTTGCTCGGATCTTTTTGTTATTTAAATATTCTATGGACCGTGCCCTACCAGCATATGATTTTGTTGCTCGCCTCTAACTGCAAATAAACAAATTATATTTCTCCGCGTCGACCGTTATCTACGACTTTGATGGCTAAAAACTAAGTAAAAGAATTTGTTGCTCTTTTCTTTTTGATCTTAAAATATTCTATGGACCGTGCCCTATTAGTCTTTGGAATAATAGTTACAGTTGCATAATATAATTATAATTACAACATAACTACCTATAATTGTTTTATTGTAGTCAGAAACAAGTAACAAAATCATAAGTTGCATATTCTGATAGGGCACGGTCCACAGAATATTTTAAGATCAAAAAGAAAAGAGCAACAAATTTTTTTACTTAGTTTTTAGCCATCAAAGTCGTAGATAACGGTCGACGCGGAGAAATATAATTTGTTTATTTGCAGTTAGGGGCAAGCAACAAAATCATATGCTGCATATTCTGGTAGAACACGGTCCATAGAATATTTTCAGATCAAAAAGATCCGAGCAACAAATTCTTTTACTTAGTTTTTAGCCATCCAAGTCGTAGATAACGGTCGACGCGGAAATAAATAATTTGTTTATTTGCAGTTAGAGACGAGCAACAAAATCATATGTTGCAAATTCTGGTAGGGCACGGTCCATAGAATATTTAAATAACAACAAGATCCGAGCAACAAATTTTTTTACTTAGTTTTTAGCCATCCAAGTCGTAGATAACGGTCGAAGATGCAGTATTTATTAGTGATATTGTTTACAGAACCTTATATTTCGAAAATGTTTTCACGCTATCTTGGAGCAACAAAAAGGCAATAAATTCTGGTGTATTTGTTTTTTGGATTTGAGCACTCTATATAGGTTTTTTATTATAAGGGGGGGCTATATATATATATATATATATATATATATATAAACTCGTCACAAAAATTAAAGGAACACTTAAATTTTCTTAAAAACTAGGCAAAATTTGAGCAGCTGTATCTTCGTTAAAAATGAACAAATTTAAGTTTAAAAAAAGGGTTTTAAAGCTTGAAATCTCTACTTTCAGAAGATCACTATTTTTTTTTAGTTTCTGTGAGTTTGGTAATTTTTACATATAGAAAACCACGAGCTGGACAAAATGGGAAATTTTCTTCTCACTTTGTGGGCCTGTCACGTGCTCAAAAGATCCTGCGAAATTTTTTGACTTCCCAATGTGAAAGCTCGAAGTTTTCCCTACAAAATCTTTTTTTTAAAATGTTTCTACGATTTTTTATTACTGAGTTAACGCGGATTGAATAAGAAATGAGTATTTTGACTTTGATTGCTCATAACTCCGTTAAAAATCATCGTACCGCAATTCGCAAAATGGATTCTTAAAGCTAAAACTTTGCTCTATCAAGTCGTATAATCGCCAATTTTTTCATAAAAATGTTTGGATACATTACAAGTGAGTAAAGATGTCGTAAAAATTTGCAATTTTTTACTTTCTTATTTAGATCCAAAAAACAATTGTGCAGAACAACAACAAAAATTTATTCTTTACGTTTTTTTGTACTTTTAAGTATCCTACATTAAAAAAAAATTTGCCAAATAGCTATGAGATTTTCTTCATGGTGGCCACTATGGTTTTACGGGGCAAAACGTACAAAAAATTGTGAAATTGCTTAATTTCAGTAAAAATCAAGAAAAAAAAATTAAAAATAACGTCTGGCGGACGTTGAAAAACTGTTTTCAATTACGCTGACAATACATTGAAGATGAGTAAGTGTCAGCATAAGCAGAAAGACTTTTTTTATAAAAAATTAATGTTTTGTGTTTTAAAAATTTGAAAAAATACCGCCGGCATTAGCGTTACCCAAAGCACACGAGGAGGTTGCCCGATCGGATTTACGCTTTGTTATGCGCGCGTGCGTATGTGTATGTGTGTCATTCAGCTGAGAACCCCGCGACTCGTCGCTTTCGCAGTATTTTATGACTCTGAACTCATTTATGACTGTATGTGCGTGCGCTTGCATGCGTGTATGTGTATGTATGCATGCGTACATGCGTGCATGTGTGGGTGAGTGGATAGATGGTCATAGGTGGTAAAATAAATTTTTTCAAATTTATACCAGTATAAGCTAGAAAGACTTTTTTAAATAAAAAATTAATGTTTTGTGTTTTCGAAATTTGAAAAAATTCATTTTACCACCTACGACCATCTATCCACTCACCCATACACGCACGCATGTACGCACGCACACACGCATACGGAACACACACATACATACACATACATACAAACACGCGCGTGTGCGCGCACGCATACACAGTCATGAATGAGTTTAGAATCATAAAATACTGCGAAAGCGACGAGTCGCGGGGTCTCAGCTGAATGACACACATATACATACGCACGCGCGCGCGCATAACAAAGCGTAAATCCGACCGGGCAACCTCCTCGTATGCTTTGGGTAACGCTAATGCCGGCGGTATTTTTTCAAATTTTTAAAACACAAAACATTAATTTTTTATAAAAAAATCTTTCTAGCTTATGCTGACACTTACTCATCTTCAATGTATTGTCAGCGTAATTGAAAACAGTTTTTCAACGTCCGCCAGACGTTATTTTTAATTTTCTTTCTTGATTTTTACTGAATTTAAGCAATTTCACAATTTTTTGTACGTTTTGCCCCGTAAAACCATAGTGGCCACCATGAAGAAAATCTCATAGCTATTCGGCAAATTTTTTTTAAATGTAGGATACTTAAAAGTACAAAAAAACGTAAAGAATAAATTTTTGTTGTTGTTCTGCACAATTGTTTTTTGGATCTAAATAAGAAAGTAAAAAATTGCAAATTTTTACGACATCTTTACTCACTTGTAATGTATCCAAACATCTTTATGAAAAAATTGGCGATTATACGACTTGATAGAGCAAAGTTTTAGCTTTAAGAATCCATTTTGCGAATTGCGGTACGATGATTTTTAACGGAGTTATGAGCAATCAAAGTCAAAATGCTCATTTCTTATTCAATCCGCGTTAACTCAGTAACAAAAAATCGTAGAAACATTTTTAAAAAAAGATTTTGTAGGGAAAACTTCGAGCTTTCACATTGGGAAGTCAAAAAATTTCGCAGGATTTTTTTGAGCACGTGACAGGCCCACAAAGTGAGAAGAAAATTTCCCATTTTGTCCAGCTCGTGGTTTTCTATGTGTAAAAATTACCAAACTCACAGAAACTAAAAAAAATAGTGATCTTCTGAAAGTAGAGATTTCAAGCTTTAAAACCCTTTTTTTAAACTTAAATTTTGTTCATTTTTAACGAAGATACAGCTGCTCAAATTTTGCCTAGTTTTTAAGAAAATTTAAGTGTTCCTTTAATTTTTGTGACGAGTTTATATAGCTTGACGACAAGCTGGCCCCACCCATTTCGATCGCAATTTCCTGCTAAACGGTTTAAGCAACAAAATCCGGACTAAAGCAACAAATTAGCACATAAATAGCACTAAATTTTTTAATAAGTGCGGATTTTTTTGCGATGGTGGGGGGGCTAACTTAATAGAGGTGAATACGGCTATTAGTCACTGCGGCGAGCGCAGAATGCATTTTTTAATAAAATTTAATGTAAGTACTGTGAAATATAAGAAAAATTAAATGATACTGTTAAAAAATAATGAGGAATTTGTCAAAATATTAGATATCATGAAAGTTATTGAATTTAACTGAAATTAACTAAAAACTGAAATTTTTATAATGATATTTATGGAATAATAGGAGTAGTAATAATTGACACTGACTGGCAATATAAAATCATTTAATTATCTCACGACGTTTCGACCGTCACTTTCGGTCCTTATCAAGTGTTCGATTACATAGCTTGCAAACAATTCAGTCCTGGCATTGTGCCAACAATCCAAAAGTCAAGAACTAAATGAACAAATAAAAAAGGGGGAAAAGAAGAAAAAATATAGAAAGTCAAGAACTAAAAAGGTATAAAATATAAATTGAAGTGATATAAATAAAGAAAGGTATAAACTTACAAGTTTGCGCGTCATATGTAAAAACGGTGGTGAATGTGTGAAAAGCATGTCAGCAGTCCACGGGTGACAAAGGCACACTGATCACGATCGACGTTAAATATTCTTTATTATTATATCGTATGCCCCGGTCAAATTATCCGTGTCTTTCTGTAGGTTGATTGTATTATTATTTTGTTTTATGAAAAACATTTCTGCGATCTCGCGCTTTCTAATTTGTTTTTCGCAATGTAATATCTGAGTTTTATGCCATTCAAATTCGTGATCAAGGGAGGTACGATGTTTACTGACCACGGAATGGTTGCTGACATGCTTCTTGATATCCGCTCTATGCTCTTTAATGCGTGTTTCGAGATGTCTTTTAGTTTGGCCAATGTACGTGGCATCGCAATTTCCGCAGTCAATCTTATAAACTAAGTTAGTCTGCTTGAAACAATCAAGTGTATCTTTCCCTCTCCTAATGACACAATCAAGGGACTTAGGAACTGTATAAAGATTGTGTCATTAGGAGAGGGAAAGATACACTTGATTGTTTCAAGCAGACTAACTTAGTTTATAAGATTGACTGCGGAAATTGCGATGCCACGTACATTGGCCAAACTAAAAGACATCTCGAAACACGCATTAAAGAGCATAGAGCGGATATCAAGAAGCATGTCAGCAACCATTCCGTGGTCAGTAAACATCGTACCTCCCTTGATCACGAATTTGAATGGCATAAAACTCAGATATTACATTGCGAAAAACAAATTAGAAAGCGCGAGATCGCAGAAATGTTTTTCATAAAACAAAATAATAATACAATCAACCTACAGAAAGACACGGATAATTTGACCGGGGCATACGATATAATAATAAAGAATATTTAACGTCGATCGTGATCAGTGTGCCTTTGTCACCCGTGGACTGCTGACATGCTTTTCACACATTCACCACCGTTTTTACATATGACGCGCAAACTTGTAAGTTTATACCTTTCTTTATTTATATCACTTCAATTTATATTTTATACCTTTTTAGTTCTTGACTTTCTATATTTTTTCTTCTTTTCCCCCTTTTTTATTTGTTCATTTAGTTCTTGACTTTTGGATTGTTGGCACAATGCCAGGACTGAATTGTTTGCAAGCTATGTAATCGAACACTTGATAAGGACCGAAAGTGACGGTCGAAACGTCGTGAGATAATTAAATGATTTTATATTGCCAGTCAGTGTCAATTATTACTACTCCTTTTATTTTATTCACTGGCGAAGAAAAGGTTTCCTCATTGCTTTATGGAATAATAATGAAAAGGGATCAATTGATAGTAGAATTTCATTATATTTTCAGTCAAATTTGTACACCAGAGATAATTATTAAATTAATAACTTACTTTCTCTAGCTTTATTTATCACCACGATTCCAACCTTTACTGACAAATTTCTGAGTCCTTGCTCGTTCAGTCGCTTTTTGGAACTGAAGCATAGAAGCCTTCGTTAATTTGAGACTTTAGCTGATGCTAATTCGAGTTTGTAAGACTATAAGTCTACTTTTTGTTGAGAATTACTATTAATTTATGTCACAGTTTTAAAAAATTCGATTTTTACTAAAATAGATTTTTTACTACTTGACTATTACATAGCTTGACTTCGGAAAATTTTTTGATATGCGATGATTAAAGCCGTTTGCTCCACATTTTTCAGCCTTCTAACACGATTTTTCTTGCCATTAAACAAATAATTATTTTTAAAGTTTTAATTGTTAACAACTCTCTAATTAAATTTATAGTTTGACCACCCATACATTTCGACTATTTGTTAATCGGTTTTTTGGGCTTTCAACTTGATGTGGCTTCTTATAATAACTCCATGTAATTTGTATACTATAATTATTAATATTAAGAAAGTAAAAACGACCCCTATGATTTAAATTAATAGAGGATAAATTCCATAATAAAAATGCTATAATTATTAATTAATGTTAATCTTATGATGTTGAACTTTCTTTTAATTTATTTCATCTCTCGACGGATTTTTTATGTAACAAGATTATTATATGATATGATGTATTACGGTTAATTAGAAGGATTTATTTGATTGATTGAAAAAGTTTCTGTAAAGCACGAAACGTCTCAGTTATTTTGACGGAATATTAAACTATATTATTTAGAATCATATATGTTGTTCGGTTATTGGCTCTTGTCCTTGTTTTATCTAAGACATACGAGCTTTAGCTACTTATATATTTTTTAATTTATACATATTAAAATTATTGCAATGTTAAAAAAAACAAATTTTTTACATTATCTCATGACGGAAGAGACCATCATCTTCTCGCGGTTTCCATTGAGCAACAATATGTACGTAATCTATTCGTAAAAGTGAAATACACAGAACTGTTATTGCAAAAATTTGTCCTTTAATTTTACTATATGTATTTTACAAGACATAGTAACTTGTGCCAATGTCAAATAATTAATGAAATAAAATTACTTAAAGTTTCCATGTGCGTAATCTATCGAGCCGGTAGAAGCAATTTTCTATAAATAGTAAACGTGGACGAGCGAGTAAAACGATCGGCTAAAATGCTGAAGGTCTCAAGTTCGAGTCCTGGTTTTTTTCTAACTTTTTTGCATTTTTATTTTTTTTGGCAAATGAGTTGTTATGTAATACATATGAACTAAGGAAAATTGACAATCTTTAAAATTATTCGCATATTTTCTAACAACTTTAGGAAAGTTTAACGATTTGCTCATAAAAAAATAAGAAATTATTTTCAAATTATAAAATAAGTTTTCTTTATTATTATATAATAACAATAGTATTGTTCATTAATCCTCGGTCTCGGCTTCATATATATATATATATATATATATATAATCAATAAATATCGAAAGTAATTAATTAATAAGGGACGACAAGACTTTAGGTGTGCGCGCGCGCGCGAGCGCGAGCCCCGAGAAAGAAGCCTAGCACGATTCTCGCCGGCTTGCGGCTGATCGAGCGTCAAGCATCTGACATCACTGCATTCACTGCTGAAATCTGGCATCACTGTATATTTAGTCCGGATTCGCACCAGGGGCAAAGTCTGTAGGTAAAATCGGGTATATTTAGTTCGGACTCGCACCAGGGGCAAAGTCTGTAATGTGATTTAGTCCGGACTCAATCCTAGGGGCAAAGTGTGTCGGTAAGGGGCAAAGTGTGTCGGTAATCAAAGCACGGAAATGGTGGTCTCGACTTGAGAGGGGCCATTGGCTATCTGTCTATTAATCTGTGACTTAGGATTGATCCCTGGGGGGTACCTTTTCTGGCTCGGAGAGGACCTGATAAGACGCCGTTCTGGATGTAGAAGATGGTCCTTTCGCCAATTGAATTGAGGACAAATTTTCTAAAGTAGGCCGGGACCCCAACATTGAGCAGATCATTACTCAAGAAGTGAGGAAGGACATTATCGAAGGCGCCATTAATATCCAGAAATGCTGCCACAGTGTAGTCTCCTTTGAGGAAGCCGGCCTTAATGTCATTTGTTAGGGCTACAATACTGTCCAAACAAGATTTGGCGTTCCTAAAGCCAAGTTGAGCATCTGACAGGTGGTCGTTATGTTCCAGGTGCCACCTCAAACGATTGTATAGACACTTCTCCATGGTCTTAAGGACACAGGAGATAAGGGAGATTGGTCTGACTCCCTTACCCCCAGTCTTAGGGATAAAAATGACCAATGATGTACCCCAGTCCGCCGGAAAAGTTCCATCCCTTAATAGAGCGTTAAAAATGTCGCAGAGCTTTTCCCAGAAGAACTCCG
Source organism: Temnothorax unifasciatus (assembly GCA_030770225.1). Classification (NCBI taxonomy): domain Eukaryota; kingdom Metazoa; phylum Arthropoda; class Insecta; order Hymenoptera; family Formicidae; genus Temnothorax; species Temnothorax unifasciatus. The sequence goes on along the minus strand of JASTWK010000418.1, from coordinate 120,718 downwards.
GCAGAGATGTCAAGATGTTGTAATCCAGTTGGTCCAAACCGGGAGCTGATTTTTTCTTGGCAGATTTCAATGCCGTGTGAATCTCGTCCATGGAGATAGGATTATCCAACCAAGGGGCCAGGCGATCTGCGTTGTCAGCGTCCTCTTCGAGCATGTCCTCCAGTGAGGGGGTGTGAGGCGAGCACGAGGGAGGGCACAGTTTTATTATAGCAGCTTGGATTAGTTTCTCCTCTTCAATAGCATTAAGGCTGGAGCAAGTGGCTTGATTCTGATTTTTGAATAATGTTATAAATCTCCAGATTTGCTGGGTAGGGGTTTTCATGTCAAATGTGGCACACAGGTTCTTCCATCCTTGGGCTTTTTCCCTCCTGAGTGTTCGTCTAGCTACAGCAATTGATTTCTGGTATTTAAGCAGATTTTCCAAAGAATAGTTGTTCTTGAAGTTCTTGGCAGCGGTTTTACGATCATTAATTGCCGCTTCACACGCGTCGTTCCACCAAGGGGCCAGGAATCTCTTTCGTTTAGTGGAGAAGCTGTGGGGAAACAAGTCCTTTTTTCCAAGCGCTGACGTAATGCAAGATTTAATAATGCAAATTAATTGCTGGTACGCTTCGGGAGCATTGTTGACCTCTATATCCTGAACTTTTTGCTTCTCCTTGTTTAGGAGAGAAACAAAGTCTGTGAGGGAGTCTTTGTTTAGCCTAAGCTTGTGAGAGAATTTTAGCTTAGAGGTTAACGGGCTATTTATGCGAGTGATTATGGGAAGATGATCATTGCCTTTGAGATCACCATTCCGTTCTTGGTCATATACACTCATAGTGGCCAGATTGGCAGAAACAATAGTTAGGTCAATAATCGAGTAAACGTTGCTGTATATATTATAGTAGGTGGGGGATTCGTCGTTTAATATAACTAGGTCATTATCTACGATGGCTGTGGCGACGATCTTACCAATATTGTCAGTTCTTCTGTCGTGCCAGTCGGGGTGGTGGGCGTTAAAATCCCCTACAATCATGATGTATTTGTACTTTCGGGCAAATTCAAAGAGGCCTTCAAAAAAGGATTCCGGCGTGTCTTGGCCTGTGTGTCGGTACAAATTACAGATAAATAGTTCTTGATCTAAGAAAGGCACAGAGATTGCGATAAATTCAACGGAAGAATGAGCGAGATGCGTTAAATCACAAATCACGTATGAGTAATTTTTCCTAATTAAGGTGCAGACTCCTCTAGTGCCCACGGTGTCTGCATCAAGACGTATGATATTAAAACCTTTAATGTTAATATATGTATCGGAAGACAACAGTGACTCCTGTATGCAAATTACGTCATAATTATGGGCTGTAGCCTTGAGCTCTAAAAGTTTACTATTTAAACCTCTACAGTTCCATTGTAAGATATTTGTCGGACCTGCAGGGTCCGCGTTGGAGCCTGCTTTATTGCCTGCGAAGATTGCCAGAGTTTACATTGATGGGAACTGGTATCGACGTTGGGGATAAAGAGGGAGAGGACATTGGAGGAGTAGGAGATCCTCCAGATTGAAAGTTCGATAAAAGAGGACTAAGGAAAGAGAGTGCATAACTGAGATCGTTTACAATATTGGAGAGATAGGAAAACATTTCAAGTTGATTATGCATAGAAGGATATTCATTTGAAAGAGGCAGGTTAGGATCGGGGGTGTGATCGGCGCTAGACGAAGCGTCAGACGCCGAGGTACCCTCCGTCGACGGGAGAGCGGAGGATTCCTTGTCGGCTCTGCCATCTGGGAAGAGCAGCACGTTCCTGTGTGCTGAGGGAAAGGCGAAGTTAGGTTGTGACCGGACGGAGTCACTTGAAGGCTCGGATCACGCGTTATGGTTTCCCTTTTCACGGTCGCCACTCGGTTTAACCTCTAACCACCGAGAAGGTCGGAGGACTTCGTATCCCTTATTAATATTAAATTTTATGTTTCAGATGGACGCCCAGGATGGACCGTCGATGCTGCTTTGGCTCCCCGGATCCTCGCTTTACATCGCCTACCGGATCACCAGATGTCTACCTAATTATCACTAATTACGCGCTAACACTCTTTCTCTGTTTCAGCTCCTGCCCCGGATGGATCACCGCTGCTGCTGCTGGACTTCCCTGGATCCTCGCTTTACTTCGCATACCAGATCGTCGCTGGACCACGAATGATCATCGCCAACGGACAAGGTAAGTATCAGGTGAGTATGGGTAATTGTGTAATTAATGTTGAGACTTTGATTCAGAATTACAAATTCTTTAATTGTAGCTTATTCTTCCAGCACTACAAGCCGTTTCACAATCGTCGTACTTATGCGTCACAATCTTCGCTATAAGTCGCACAATTATTTATCACTCAAGGTTACAATGTTCGTGCGCGTAATAAACGCCGGAGTATTCGGTTGTTACATACGATGATTAACACTGTCCGTACAATATGTCGTAGCCGCGAGACACTATGTCCGCGGTTGTAGTATACTCGATACGTACTTCCGGAAATTAATAAAGTATCCGAATTACTAAACGTCGTTATCGGCAAACACTCGATCGTAATGGCAACTGTGTGCCTCTCGCTATTGTAGAACGAGATAGTTTAACGCGCGGTTACGCGGGAGTTCCCGGTTGTTAAGTATAACACATAAGACTGTAAGAGCGGAGTGAGACACGTCTGTTCGCTACGGCTATACCCGAGAGACTGTCCAGAGTGGCGCGGCTCGCGCTGGCTCCCCACCGCGGTATATTGCCCCCACTCGCGGGTTGTTTTCGCCGATTGGCGTGACGTCACAACTTTCTCTTTTCTTCTATACGTGTTATTGGCTGCGGTTCCATAACACGACGCATGATATTCACGCCCTTCCCCGCTGACGCCCTACGCAGTGCTCGCGGATGGAAATTTCCACACGCGGTACAATGTACGCACCTCCTTCTCTCGGTGCCGCTGTACCAGGTTTTCGCGTTTGTTATCTCGCCCGCGCCGTTGACGGCGACCCGTGCGCATCCCTCCGGGGATGTCCCTGATGTCGTCTCCGGGCCGTTTCCCCGTAGAAGGTCTTCGGGTGCGTTGGAGATTGTCCGCCGTTGACGCCGACCTGTGCGCACCGGCCCTTTGGTGCCCCCGATGCCGAATCCGGGGCGACTTCCAACAGAAGTCGTCCGGGTTAGGTTTTGGACGTCGAACCTTGACGCCGACCCCATGGTCGCGTGTCCCATGTTCGGGAGGGGTGATTTATCGCCTTCCTCCTCGTAGAAGACGTCTGCGTGGCTATCTTGGGGCTTCGTGATCTGGCAATGGCGCCGACCTCATGGGCGCTTGCCCCAGGTGACGGGCAAGTGGTTTTTGCCCTTGTTCCCTGTGGATGCTGTCCCGTCTGGGAGTTGGTTATCCCGCGGGCTGCGGATGGCGCCGACCTTATGGTCGCGTGCCCTAGGTGTCGGGGAGTTGGATTCCGACCCTTGTTCTCGCGGGTGATGCTCCCCTGGGGAGTTAGCGATCCCCTGGACTGGTGATGGCGCCGACCCGATGGTCGCGTGCCCCAGGTGTTGGGGAGGCGATCCCTACCTTTTCTTCCCATGGAAGACGTTCTGCTTGAGAACTTGGTACCCCGTGTACCGATGTTGACGCCGACCCTCTGGCTGCGTGTCCCAGGTGTCAGGGAGTTCGATATTGTCCCTGTTTCCTGTGGGAGATGTCCCCTTTGGGGACTAGGAGGTCGTTGATCGCACGATGACGCCGACCTGGTAGCTGGATGTCCCAGGTCCTGGGAAGGCCATTGGAGGCCTTTATTCCTGGAGATTGCCGCGGTTCAATTTGCCGCGCGTCTGTGGGGTTTCGCACCTTGCTTATAATCGAATGTGGTTTCCCCAAAATAAAGAAACTGACTTTTCGCGGACTTGAAAGTAAAATTGTCTTTGGTTGCGGACTTATAACGGAAACGAAATGTTAGTCATTCGCGGACTTATAAAAGAAACGAAAACGTTAGGGCGTGTTCGCCGAGTCACTTACGCTACACCTAAACTCTATGGGATAACTTTATTTGTTCCTACATGCTAACTTATAACTACGTGTTGCGCTTCTCGCGCCTTGTCTGTCCCTCGCTTAGCCCTCGTCGGACTCCTCGCCTGACGGGCTAAAGAACTCGTCCGACGGAGGGTCGATTCTGCCCTCCGGGACTGGGATCCAGCGGATCGGGGGCTGGATTGGTATACCCGGGCTCCCGGTGTAAACCCACTCTGTCTCGGCCCTCGGCGCCCCTGTCACCGACGCGTCGGGTGTCCCCGGGACGCGCTCGTCCCCTAGGGGCGTCGCTGATTCGCCCGCGCGTGTTGTGCCCGCTGGCACCACGACTCTCTCGAGGACCACGTGGGGTGATCCTCGCATACGCACGACCGACCGTGGGGAGAGCGGTCGCAAGGTCTGCTGCGGGGGTTAGAAACATGAGATGGATTGGGAGAGAATCTTACATGAGAACGTGAAGAGGGAGGAGAGAGGGAGGAGGAATTCGAATGAGATGATGATTTGACAATGCATTGGAATACGATGCGGGACTATCTTCTTCCTGTTGATTTTGTAGTTCCGAGAAGCGGTTGTATGATGAAAGGGAAGAGACAGCTGAGGGCAAATAGTAAGAGGAAGATAGTTGTGGGTTCTGCTTGAGGGGGGGAAGGTTCGGAAAATTTTTGTAGTCAAATCTGGCATCAGTCTTAGGAGCACTAGAGGAATCTTTAACTAACTTTGTCGCTTCAAATAAAGGGACATTTTTAGCCGCGAAAATAGCGTACGTTTTTTTAAGGTTAGCGACTATTGGACAATCAAACGATTTAGCCAGATGCGGACTGCCACAATTGATACAAATACTCTGCGGAGGTTTATCAGGACAATCTATATCGGTATCATGCTTATTTTTGCCGCAATGAATGCATCTCGGTTGACCCTTGCAGGATTTGCTGATATGTCCTGCTCGGAAGCACGCAAAGCAAATTTTAACTTTGGGCACAAATGGATATACCGTATGTCTTACTTTAAAAATGGAAACCGAACCGGGAAGAGTTTGTCCCGCAAATTTGACACAAACCGAACGCGACGGTTCAAACTTGTAGGAATTGTTATTTTTTACTCGTCGATTAAGCCTATGAACCTCGATAACCTTAGGAGAAGACTCAATATCGCCTATTAAATCCTCTATCGGGAGCGATTGCGGAATGTCTTTAATAATTCCTGTACGGATTGTTCTATACGTTGGAATGAAAGCTTTGAGATTATAAGTGCTTAATGTTTGGTCGTCGATTATTTTATTGGCAGCTTCATAATTTGTAAAAGTGGCCTGAACGTGGTCCTTGCTAACTTTTTTGACCTCCTGCAAACCGGATTTAACTATCTGAGTTATAATACGACCGATTAAAAGGGGGTGCATATTCGCGTGTGTAGGGGTATTATCAGCGCTTGGTTCGCTTTCCATTGTGCGGATGTGCACTATGAAGGGCTTCTGATCGGTATAAACGTATCTCTGGTTGATTAATTTATGAATGTTTGTGAGCGCCGCGGAGCTAGATTTTGACCCATGGTCCGAGGCATTATTTACACGGTTACCTTGCGTTGTGGCAGAGTTCTTACTGTTTTTGTTGGGCGGCGTACTGCACGGGTCGTTTGCTGCACGCTTCCTCTTTGTATCAAAAGCGACATCCATGGGCGTTTGGGTAGACTGCGCAGCAGGCACGAGGGGCGGGATGCCACCGTTATTCAGATCGGCGGGGTTTGTCCCTGAGGGAGGCGTCAATGAGACAAAATCCGAGCTATCAGAGGATTCGGATAGAGAAGAATCTTTTTCTACACTGATCATGAGTGCAGGAGTACTATTGGCAAGCGCTTTAAAGTTCTCGTGGATGGGGAGGGGAATGGATGCGTTAATGGCGGAACGCGAGCGCGAATGCAAGCGCGATCGCGAATTCGATGTCGAGCGCGACGACGGGAGGTCGCGAGATCGTCGATGTTCCTGATCCGATGAATCACGATTATATGGAGAGGAAGTGCGGGGAGGTGGCTGTAAGGCCTCTCCCTCCTTCTTATTGCAAGAGGCCTCGGCCTCTTGCATGATGACCATAAGCGCGATGGTCAGTTACCGAGTTAGATTCGCGCGTGTTTCACTGAAAAGGGACGCTGACGAGGAAATCGTCAGCAACGTACAACAAGGGACGGCGAGAAATTGTCCGTCACGCGAGAAACTCTTCACACCGCACGAGAACTAGTCGTATTACGCACGATACAGACAACTGCACACGGCACGTCCGCACACGACCACGGCTGGCGCGCGAATCCCGAGATCTGTCACGAGAGAGAGAGAGATCGTCTAGTAGCATGCTGTCCGGCCCGCTCGCGACGCGATACGCGCATTTATTTGTTTGCGCGGATTCGTAACGGTCGCGTGCACGGTCGTGAATACAGGTCTGGAAACTCTGGTGGTGGGGGTGACCCGCTTAATGAAGTCATTTTATGTAGTTGACACTATCACCACCTGGAGCGCTGGAGGTTAGAGATTTTTTAAATAACGCAAATACATATAGAATATATTGACATATAACATATGACATATGACATATGACATATGACATATGTCTTATGTTATATAACATATTACATATTGACATATTAAATGTAACGAACGCACGAAGTTCTGGAAAGTGATTAAATTGACCACACAATGAAATTGACGAAATATTGTGTCGTGCCGAATTGTAAGACTGGGTGCAAAAGTCTGAAAGTAAATTGTTCAGTTTTCAAAGTGCCAAAACGTGACGAATTGCGTCAAAAATAGATATCCGCAATCCCTGACATAAAGGACCTGAAACCCAATCAATTTGTGTGTGAAAAACATTTTAATAAAGAAAACATAATAAGGAATTTCGTAATGCGCGATGTACAAGGAAATGTCCTAGCCGAGGTAAGCTCAGTTATAAAAGAAACTATTCTGTCACATTAAAAGAAACTTTAATAATATATCCAGGGATCGGCAAAAAATTTCCATTTTTTATTTGTTAATTATTGATATAAATGAGCAATTTAATAAATGAGCAATAACATCAAATTAAATTTTTATAGAATCAGTAAATTAGTAATTAGTCACAAACAATTCTACATATAATTTAATTACCAAATTTAAATGTGGTTAAAAAAATAATTTTATTAATGTTACATTATTTATTATTGAGAAAATTAGTAATTATTTTCCACTGATTATTAATTTTCTAATAATTTCTAGTAATTCATTTTAACAAACTATTAATTATTTTAATAATAAAAAATTTATGTCTGCTAATTATCAATTTGTGAAAAAAAATTAATTATAATTTTTTGTGACTAATTACTAATTTACTGTTTCTATAAAAATTTAATTTTGTGTTATTACTCATTTTGTGAATAATTAAAAAATAAAAAATGAAAATTTTTTTACCAATCCCTGAATATATCTATATGATGACACTATAATTTGAGATAGAATATTTTATCCTTCACCTACCGCGGCCGGGTTCTTTGGCTGGCAGGGCTCTAATTTATTCAATAAATGATAATAAATAATAATAAATGATAATAAACAATAATAAATAATAATAAATAATAATGAATAATAATAATAACAAATAACGCAAAACGAATAACACAACAAACATTCAAATGAGACAAACAAAGGATACATACATCGACAATTAAACAAATGGCCAAGTTTTGGCGACTCTTCGAGAAGTAAATGAGTCAAGCGTTGACATCAGGGGAAATTTTACTTTTTCTGTCACAATTCAAGTTCTTATAACTAGATTAAAAGCTAGATAGTCTCAGTGAACCTCGATTTCCAAACTTTAAAAATCAGGTACTCAATTTGTAGTTGATTTTATTTAATTCATTCAGACTAAGTACCAGCAAACTCGATTATCTAAATCTGCTGTGCCTACAATTTTCTATGAGTCTTCCTCGACTGTAACGGTTTCCAAGGATGAGAATTTGCAGGAGGAAAAGTTATGTGTTGATGCTGCGAGTAATGGATTGCTTAACTCAGACGTGCATTGTACACTATCAAAATCCATCGATATTACATTGCCTGTTCCAGAGTCTATTGATATGACAAGTAAATATTATCATGCTTTATTGTATTCCATAAATTCAAATAGCAATCCAGCAATTAATTCCTACTATATGCAGCCACTTCATGATGCTATTTTCGTAACAGCTATTATAATTATACACTCTATTACAGCCGATGACATTGATGAGTTTTCGCTCTCTGAAAGCGCGAATACCAATGCAGAAAATTCGAGGAGTGTAATTGATTGTCAGCAAAGTCCTCAGTCTTCTGATGAATGCATAGCTACGAACGACAATCTCGTTCCTAAAAAAACAAATAATTTCACTGAGAGAACATCGGACTCAGTTGACCTAAGGCTCATAAAAACTATCAGCATGGCGTGTAAGTCTTGCTATTATTGTATCTATACTAACTATATAAAAATGAATAAAATAAAAATGTATATAAAAACAAACGTCAAAAGACGTGGCAGAGTCTCGACATTAATATATAATATACGCTAGACAGAAATAAGTGGAGGAGTAAAAGGAAGGATAAAAAATAAATGGAGGGGTAAAAGTCATAGTGGTGTAAGTCAAATTTTTTTAAATTTTTTCTTGCGTGCATATATGCAATCTATACAACATATAAATTGCATCTATGCACACAAAAAAATATTTTTAAAAATTTAACTTATACCACTGTAGTTTTTACCTTTCCAAATAACAAATAAGCAAATAAAATAAATTTGTAATAATAGTTTAAATACATAAATAAATAAATAAATAAATTCATCAAACAATCAATAATGCATAAATATGACATATGAACGGATATATATGTAGGAACGGGCCTTCTCACTCGAGAGGAGAATATTGGAGGATCGCCCAGGGATAATGAGAATAGAATCAGATTCAGCGGCGGAGAAAGTAGGCGCGTCATTAATCGTTTCTATATATATAAAGTTCCATTTTAGTAATCGTTTCTATATCAATAAAGTCCCGTTTATTAATTTTTGCTTAAGGATGTATGGGTGACATCTCAAAGCATTACCAAAAATCTAAAAATTTCATAAATTGTTCTATTATTATGTCTAAGTATCTGTGTAAAATTTCAGCACAATTCTCTTACCGGTTTAAAAGTTATTGTAATTAAGGATGTATTAGAGGTATTTCAAATATATTCAGAAAGTGCTGTAAATTGTTTCTAAATTATATTAAAAATACTCTGTCAAATTTTGAAGTTATTTAAAAGTTATTTAAGTTTAAAGTTGATAAAATTAACATTGTCCTTTACAGAAAATCAACACTTTACTGTAAATATAAAGTATAAATAAACTATTAAAATATTTCTTAAACTTTTTTTATGAGTAAAACATACATCATTGATATTGTATTTTAAGTTTCAAAATTTTTTGCCACAAAAAATTTTTTTTAATTGTTTAAACAATATTAATTATTTAAATAACAAAAAATTATACTCAAACTGTTAACGGTAATCCTTTCTCTCAATATAAAAAATTTTGAGTTTGACATACATGCAAAGTCTTCTTTTATTGAAAGTTTAACTTTTAGCAAGGACTGTACGACACATACATCCTTAAGAATGTGTTCATCCGATTAGTTTTTATACTGTCATTTACACGAATCCTAAATATGGCGCTGATACGAACAACGTTTGCAGAGATTATAAGAATTAGGGCCCGAGCACTGCTTACGTCTTACTGCTTAAGTTTTTCTATGTGCCAAGGCCCTTAAGGCCTGACAATGTGAGTAATATCATTACATATATTGTATTCTATATATTGTAGCGTACAAAGATTTGTCAATCACAATACCAAACTCGTGGGGTTTCACCGAATTATATAGAGGAACAAAACGGTGTTTGATACTTTCACACGTACGGTTGATGACCAATAACGGCACAGATGGTCCTATTGTAGACAAAAGTGTCATAATCGATGTAGATGGCATAATTGATTATAAGATTTATGGAAAATCGGTCGACATTCAAGAAATTAAGATCTTGCAAAATTTGAACGATGTAACGTCGCTACCTGTTATTTTATCAAAATTCGAGCGCATGCGAGTTTGTCAAGGAGTTGGGCCAGTTGAAGAATGTTTTATTCAACGAGACATCGCGTATCGAACTTCTAGCAATGATTGGCATCATATCGATTGTGAATTGACCACCAAGGGAAAAAGGTACAAACATTGCAAAAGATTGAAAAGCACGTTGCTGCAAAAACAGGCACATCTTAAAAAGTGTGATCAAGTGAAGAGAGTCGTGCGTCTCGCAAATCCAATTGATCAGAAAAAAATTAATGCCTTGAGAAAAAAATTGAGCCAAACGCGTCGATTAAAAAATCGATCAAAATATCGGATCACTGTGTTGCGAGATGAGTTAAACTCGAAGCAAAACGAGCTGGCAAATATTCAGGACGAAACGTTGGAGAAAAAAATTTTTTCTTTGAATATACCAACAACACAGCAAAATACGTTGAAAGAAATAATAACTTCAGCGAAAGCACAAAAGAGAGGTCACCGATATTCAGAAGAATGGATAATGCTTTGTATGTTAATGAACATATGTTCACATGGATATTACAAATTTTTACGAAAAAACAACGTTATCCCATTACCGTGTACCCGAATTATTCGAAATTATTTTACAATGATTAACACAAAATGTGGCTTTGATAGCAATTTTTTCAAACTGCTAAAAAAAAGTTTTGCTTTCAAAAAACCGATGCAACGCCACGGAGTATTATTGCTCGATGAGATTAATCTCCGAAAATCAATTTCCGTATGCTCGAAAAACCTTACCTATACAGGATTAGTTGATTTTGGTGATGATGGGCCCCAAGCGACGAGTATAGAAGATCAAGCGACTCACGGACTTGTGTTAATGTTTCAACCACTCACAGACACCTACACACAGCCAGTAGCAGTCTTTGCATCAAAAAATCCCGTGAAGGGCGACGAATGAGCAAAAATAGCTATCAAAGGAATCATTTTGTTGGAGGAATCTGGGGCCATAGTGCATGGAATTGTTTCCGATGGAGCTGCGACAAATACGAAGATGGGAAAAATTCTGGGCATAAAAAGCTCAATCAATGAGACTCAGACATGGTTTACTCATCCCTCGGATAATGATCGCCGCGTGTTTATATTCTCTGATGTTCCTCATCTTGTAAAGAATGTCAGAAATCGTTTATACAATAAAAAAATACTAAGAGTATGTATATGAATTTATATTAATACATTGATATAATTCTTACTACTATATGTCTTGTTTTGCACGTATATTTTATTGTAGATAAACGCAAGGGATGATCCGATCAAGTGGGAATATTTTAAAACTCTACACAAATTGGACAGTAACCAATTAGGAAACGCTCGAGCATGTCCTTGGCTGACTTTGAGACACGTAGAATTGGATAACACTGCTAAAATGCGTGTTAAGCTTGTAACACAGGTGCAAATAATACGATTCGAATAATTTATGTATTCGAATAATTTATTGATATACATTTTTTAAATTATTTTCTATCAGATATTCAGCAATTTAGTGGCAAATGGGCTTCAGTTTTACGTATCTCAAAAGTGTCAAGGATTAGAAGGCTGTGAAGCGACTATTGAGTTTTGTAAGCGAGTGAACGACATGTTCGACGCTCTAAATCGGAAAGTTCCGAACCAAGGGGTTACTTCGAATTCTCACGATTTCCAGGTAAACGTTCTATCACACCATCCAATGTAATTCTCAGTTTTGTCATGACTTTTGTGCACTTAATAGACAACTAGAATTACATAATTGTTTTTGTTCGATGCAAAATTTTACGTTCCCATAAACAAGAATTTAGTTTTTATTAAGTAAATATTGACCGTAAAAACGTCAATTGTGTCATTTAACTGATAAATAGCGTCCACAGTTTGAATTCATAGACTTGCTTGAGTTCATAAACTTTTTGTTTAAGGTCTTTGCCACTATTTTCAGTTTTTATTATCTTCATACAATTTAAAACGTTCTCGTGATTAGGTTCTACAAAATTCAATACAATGGCTCAACGACTGGGAGACCGCAAAAATTAAGGGGAAAATTAACGAGCATGAGTTTTTGACTCCGGAGACCGCAAGAGGTCTTCGTTTGTCGCTGCAATCTACGATCGACTTATGTCAGTATTTGGAAGTACGCTACGGTTTCAAATACCTATTAACTGGGAAAGTAAATCAGGACAACTTGGAGGTAAAGTTGCTCAATAATACTTTAATACCTTGTTTAACCCTTGATGGTCATTTTTCTTTCAGAAATTTTTTGGCACCATCCGTCAAGCGGCGGGTTGTAATGACCATCCGACTTGCCCGACCTTTCTGCACCTATATAAATTACTTTCGATATATAGTATTTTGAAACCGCCGAAGTACGGAAATTGTACTGTATCTGAACCTGCGCAAAAGATACTAATTACAGTAAATGACTTCAAAGAGATCAGCGGAAAACCGGATTCAAAAATGACACAAAACCGTGAAAAAATAAGAAATAGGTTGGATGAGATTTTAAACAGCGAAGACATCGAAGATCAAGATATTTTCGCAGACGACTATGACCACACCCTTCCTAGTGTTGTCGATTGCATTATTTATTACGCAACAGGTATCCTAAACTAACAAATAACATCCCCGATTCTTTTCGCCCCTGTCCTTAAGAAAAAACAAAAAAAAAAAACAACACGAAATGCATTCTTCAGAAACAACTTTCACACGTGATAATCTGCTTTTTGAGTTATTTGCTCTGATCGTCGTCGAGTGAAATTATATATATGCGATTTATAAATAGAAATGTAAAGTATAAACATTCTAGATTAACATTATGAAAATTGCACACGTGTTGTTTTAATTGTCTACTAATAATTGACATTGAGCAGGTACTACTGGAATCTTAGGATCAAGTCGGTGAAAACTAATATATTTCTAAAACTTCTTTTCACAATTAATTGCACTTTTTTTAAGCTGTTTCGGCCTTATTTGATTGCGGTTGCTGTATGCATGGGGTTTTCTTGAAAGGCGTGTGTTATGCATTACTTGCATAGTTGTGCAAAGTTTTATTTTTTACATTTCACGTTCTTTGTTCATATGAAACTAATCGTTTGAGTATGTTGCTATCATGCAAATTTGGTATCTGATCGATTCTACAATTCTTATGTTGAATTAATCTTAGGATTTATACATGTACGCTATACATTTTGGATATTTTTTTTATTTTACAAGCTTTATATCAATTAACAATTGATAAAATATCACTATCGTTTAAATAGTTGATACTTATCAGGTACCAAACTACCTTCCCCTTCTAACTATTTTTGCCTAAATATAAGTTCAAATCTTTCTGAGTCCAAAATATAAGATTGGTTTGTAGTTGGTACATCTTGGTAATGTCACAATTTGAATATATGCCTTTGTATTTTATACGCAGGATAATAATGACTTACATAGGCAAAATACGATAAAATACACCGTAGAACTTTGATACTTTGTAAAGACCGCCGCGATCGATACAAAAGGCAATAAGAAATTCATCCGATTTTGTCTGCTTTGACTCCGTTAGTCTGCTAATGACACAAAAGCTACTTATATAGCGAAATGGGCACATAACTAGGATGGAACCCAAACCAATCTCATTTTTTCATCTTGGATTATTGCTATTATCTGACTATTGGTTCCGCACATTTTTTCCCTTCATAATATCTACAACCATTATCTTAACATTTTCTAGGCTACGTATGCAAACAAGTTTTGCGGTGCTATGGTGCATGTGTAAATTGTCGTGCAGCATTAATACAAGATCCCAACAATCACAGTTCGCTTTCTAAATTAGTCGACCTTAAATCAAATGGAAGGCTGATTCATCCTAACACAACTTTTTTTCAATTAATACGTTTTATCGAGAATTGTTTTTCTAAACATGCTACAAGCAAACATGTTTTTGATGAAACAATAGATGAAGTTTTGGACTCATATCCTTTTCCATTCCCGTGCAAGACGCATGCCTCACATCTCCTGTCATATACTCTCCAATATTATGTTCGAATGAGAATGAGACAGTTTACATTTCAAGAGAATGAGAAGAAAAAAAAGAATTTGTGCAGAAAAAAAATTATTAAAACTTACAAATCAATGAACTATTTCGACAATTAAGTTTATGATAATATTCCATGATAAATAAATTTAATTATAATTTAAACATAATTATAATTGTAAACATAAACAATTACTCTGTGAATAAAAAAACGGAAGTGGAATTTTAAAAAGTAATCATGTCTTTTATTAATTCACATTTATTACCTTTGTATTTATCTCAATATGAGAAATAAACATTATTTCTATGTACAACGGGAGATAATTAATTATTTTATTTGATCTTACAAATATCTTACACCAGCTTTATTCCTGATTTCTTATTTTTAATCGCTAATATCTGTTCCTTGTTCCTTATATTTTTCATTGTGCGGGAACCTTTACGGTGAAACGGATCTTATATGTCAATATATTCAATATATATTTGCGTTATTTAAAAAACTCTAACCTCCAGCGCTCCAGGTGGTGATAGTGTGAACTACGTAAAATGACTTTATTAATCGAGTCACCCCCACCACCAAAAAAACGGACGAGTTTCCGGACCTGTATTCACGACCGTGGTCGCGTGCCGTACGTAAATATACAGGCCGCATCTACCGGGCGTGAAATATACGCAGAGGAGTCACTGGTTGTCAAAAGCCACTGATGGATATTTTATTCCAATTTTTACAATGTATAATTATGTTGAATACATTTTACAAATAATTTTTATCTTATTTGAAAAAAATAAAAGAAAAAAATTTTAAAAATTCTCTCTCTCTCTCTCTCTCTCTCTGTAAAATTGTATTTTTTACTACAAAACCGTAATAAAATGACCATTTTATTAATTATATTATTCTTATTATTTTTCCTCTTGTTTCGAAATCGCCGGTTGAGGCGACGATTTGAAATGCGCCGTAAAGCCGGTCAGACGTCGCGAGCGTGATCGGGGAGAGCGCGACTGTCAGCGAGCGCAGCAACGGAAAAGCTCCGGCCCTAGCAACGGTTGTTTGGTCGTAATTTGTCTTCTTTTTGCATCGGCCAATCGTTTTTCGTGATCACGAGATTATTTATAATCGACACCGAGAGAAAGAGTCAATCGTGACGGATTTAATACGCGTATCGACGCGAGGAAACTTTTCCGGATATAGTGCGTTTTGAATCCCGGATTTAAGGAACGCATGTGGGATCGTCGAGTTTAAAGCGGGGTTTCAACGGAGCCGCGGCGGACAACGACGAGGCCGGACGGGACTTCCTTATGCCCCCGTTTTCCATTTCCACATCCTGGTTAATCACTCCCAAGCGATACGTAAACGAGACACCCGAGAGTTCGGACGTCGTCGCTTCCTACCTCGAGAGAGGCCTCAGATTTGATTGCCCGAATCGATTGCCGTGATATTTTTGAAACGCATTGTGGCGCTATTCTCGCCTTATTTCTTACCGCGCGACTACGTAATATTCGGCTTGACATCCGCGTTATATGTACATTTCGTGTGAGGGCATTTTCGATAACTTTCTATTGGGCGTGTTCGTAGCCGGTTGAGACATTGTTCGTTTCTCGATTTAATCTCCGCGGTATTACGTGCAGTGCTTATGCGATCATTCTCGCCATATCTTCGTTACGCTCCCGCGTGATATGTTCGACATTGCTTTAACCCTCGATACGATATCCGCATTGCAATGTACAAGTTCGTGTTCGGGTGACCCGGTATTTTCCTTATGCGTACGTGTATTGTTTCTTTTTGACTTTGTTTCTATGCGGACGATTCCGGTATTCTTCCATTGCGTGAAGTGCACCAAATACGAGTATTTTCATATGCGAATGAACGTGAGTTAATTATCTCTTGCAAATGCTACGTATTCTGTTACTGCATTATCACTTGTTTACCGCTAACGATAATTCTATTCTCGCACCAAGATTCCTTGCGTATGCCGACGAGAAAGTTGCGAGTAGATCGTAGATACACTACGATCGAGATATCCGCAGATTCACACGTTTGAGGTCTTGACGGGCAACACGACGTTGCAAGGTTACCGCGTGGCTTTGCGATCAGCACGACGTTGTGGTGATGGGCACTCGGATGCCGTGGTGATGGGCACTCGGATGCCGTGGTGATGGGCACTCGGATGCCGTGATGATGGGCACTCGGATGCCGGCACTCGGTTGTCTTGCGTACGCCTTTGTAATAAGGTGATCGAACAGCACGAGGCTGTATGGAAGATTTCGAAAGACTGTTGTTGTTACGCTACTCTGAACTGATAACCGCGACTGATGACTGACGTTACTCTGTTGATACCCGCGACTGTATGATACACCGCTTTTGAGATTACCGCGACTGAATGATACACCGCTTTTGAGATTACCGCTATTCCCTTGATAACCGCTCAGCTCAACGAGATCATCTGCGCGCTAGTCATCCTTGCTCAGCGCGCCATTCATCCTTGCGATCTACGTTCCTGATTTCCGGCGATCTGCGCGCTAGACATCCTTGCTCAGCGCGCCATTCATCCTTGCGATCTACGTTCCTGCCATCCCTGCGATCTGCGCGCTAGATATCCTTGTTCTGCGCGCCATTCATCCTTGCGTTCTACGTTCCTGTTGTTCTGCGCGCCATTCATCTTTGCGTTCTACGTTCCTGTCATCCTTGAGAATTACGTGCTTGTCATCCTTTCACTCGGCGCAACACGAATCAGATTAACATCACACAACACCTCTACACATATGTACTATAAACAGATTACATATGAGAAAGAATATACATATATAAGCGTATTATTTTTGTATAAATTATATACATTTATATTTCTTTTTACGTAAAAAATTTGTTATCGAGTATTATAACTATTACTTGACTCTTTATTTTGCGCGCCTATATATGGTATGTGTCGAAATACCATTAGGCGTGCACCTAAAAAATTGTCAAAATTTTAGACATTACCAAGATCCCTATTTCTTTCATGAAATTAGATAAAATGTTTGAAGTTTAAATGGCATGCACGCATCCATGCATTCACACATGCACACACACGCATACACGCAGACAGTGTAGGAGACGACAATCGCTGCTCGTTCGTGAGATCGAGCCCGAGCCTCGAGCTTGCAATGTTTTTTTCTCTCCTGTTACGCACACAGAGACGCTCTCTCTATCCGTGTGACGACACGCCGATCCTGTTACGCACACAGAGACGCTCTTTCTATCCGTGTGACGACGCGCCGAGCCAGAGGGAAAAATTGTCATCTTCCCTCTTTCTTACTCTTAAGCTATATCCACACAAACTTGCATAAGCCCATAAACATAAGCATAAGAGAATTAATTGGTCCATATGCATGTCCATAAGGAAATAAACCAATCCGTTTCTTTATGCATATGGTTATGCAAGTTTGTCTGGATAGACCTTTAAGCTGGGAGCACACACTTCTGCATAACGCATAATGCGTAAGCATAAGAAAACTGATTGGTCTATTTCCTTATGCACATGTGTATGGACCAATCAATTTTCTTATGCTTACGCATTATGCGTTGTGCAGAAGTGTGTGCTCCCCGCTTTATTCATGTGATCGAGGCTGCTTCGTAATGCGTTTACAGCGTGAATCTGAGACAACTAATGTCGTACTTCTTGTATTGTGCTGTATTTTTAATATGTTGTACACCTCTCTAGTAATAAAAGATAAAGTAACTTGTGTCAATGCGCAATAGTTTACTTATAACATATAATTGTTTAATGTTTTTTATGTACATAATATATGGAGTCCGTAGAAGTCACTTCTTAATAATATGCGTGGTCGAGCGCGTAAGGCGACTGGCTGGAATGCCGGACGTCTCAAGTTCGATCCCTCTGCTTTTCTTAACTTTTTTTTAAACATATGAGTGTATTAAAATAACTTATTCTGCAATATATAAAAGTAAAAAATAATAACTTTATATTCATTATAGTTATTCACATTTTGTTTAGCAAGGCGACAAATAAATTAAAGACAAATATGTCATTGCTTTGCTGAAAAAAATGTGAATAACTATAAAAAATATAAAGTAATTATTTTTTATTTTTATATATTGCAGAATAAGTTATTTTAATATTTTTATGTTAAAAAAAGAGTTTTAAAAAAATAGGGGATCGAACTTGAGACGTCCAGCATTCGAGCCAGTCGCCTCACGCGCTCGACCACGCATGTTATTCAGAAGTGACTTCTACGGACTCCATATATTATGTACATAAAAAACATTAACAATTATGTTATAAGTAAACTATTGCGCATTAACACAAGTTATTTTATCTTTTATTACTAGAGAGGTGTACAACATATTAAAAATACAGCACAATACAGGAAGTACAACATTGGTTGTCTCCTCAGATTCACGCTGTGAAACCATGACGGAGCAGTCTCGATCGCATGAGTAAGAGTGAGAAAGAGGGAAGATGACAATCTCGCTCGGCGCGTCGTCACACGGATAACCAGAGCGTCTCTGTGTGCGTAACTGGAGATAGAAAAAACATTGCAAGTTGAGGCTCGGGCTCGATCTCACAAACGGGCAGCGATTGTCATCTCCTACACTGTCTGCGTGTATGCGTGTGTGTGCATGTGTGAATGCATGTATGCGTGCATGAAATTTAAACTTCAAACATTTCATCTAATTTCATGAAAGAAATAGAGATCTTGGTAATGTCTAAAATTTTGACAATTTTTTAGGTGCACGCCTAGGGGGAAGTGGGGCACATTGATACATGGAGCACATTGATACAGTCAACATATCTCTGCATGAGAAACATCTAAGAAGGTCACGTATCCATGCATATATAGCGTTATGATACACGAATAACCTAACCAAATTTCATACGCGAACAGTAGCCACTTGATGAATGACAGGTATAAACGTGTTTTGCGTACTCTCAGGTAAATATTTTCAAAAGTCTTTGAAGCGTGATTTTTTACATTAATCTGATTAATACTAAATAAATATTTCGTCAAAAGTAAGAAACAGTATATCTCTTACTAATTTGTCGAAAATATTGACATGACTTTGTATTATTTTTGGCTGAGAATATATTTTATTATGTATGACGCATATTCGTACACTGATTCGTAGAGCACTTTGATACATATCAATATGTATCTATGTAGTATCTATGTAGTATCAATGTGTATTTATAGTATTAAGTAAGATATTTTTATTTTATTTTAGACAAAAATAGTAAGAACGTACCAAAAAAAACCGATAGGGTCTATATTGATGAAGATGCCGTAAAATTGTTAATTCCGTATAAATAAATATCTCTATACAATAAACATAGCTTGTTTTAATAATAATGAGTAAGAATACGTCAGAAATATTACAATTTGGACGTGGTTTCCGAATTGATTTGCAAATTGGTGAAATTATAGTATTGGATAAGAGAAATTAAAAAATCAAAGAATTTTTGAAAATTTTGAAAATTGTAAAAGTTACGCTGTGACCGAACACGTGGTCTTGAATAATTTGCAACTTACTTGCATATGAATAATACGGTCGCCACTGTGTTTTGGACGTTTACACAGAACGTATGCCTTTGAATCTCTTTGACCAATGGCTTCCTTCCTTCCAGAAAGTATTTTCCTTGCGGCTGGCTCGATGGATGTTTCGAACACTCGCGTTCGCGGATTTCCGGATTTCAGGATAGGAATACTTGAATAATTATCTGACAAGATATCACTTATCAAAATATAACAAATATATATTTAACTTGAGTATATTTTACACTGTTTATGTAAGAAGAAGGTTTCCAACGTCTAACGGGCGTTACCGGGTACAATCCCATACGATTAACTCGACAAACGCTCTACAATCGCTCGCGGTGAAATCTATCCCCTTTAATGCGTAATACGATCGAAAAGCTGAGAAAAGCCACGATGTACTCTCCTCTATGACTGTTATGGAAAAGACTCTGTCTCCTTTTAACTCGGTACGACACGATGTGAGTCTCTCTACGTTCAGATGGGAAAGACCTCGAGAGATTCTCGGGCTCGCTTATATACTGGTCGGGGAATCTTGATCCCACCACTCTTCGAACAACCAATCAGATTTGGCTGCGCGATATTCGCCTTCTCACTCTAACATGCAGTCGACAAGTTTTAGCTGGTTCAACGGTTTTCCAGGAATCGGAAGATATCAAATTACGTCAAAGGCGAATGCCGACGTTTCAACCGAATTAAATAATGATTAAATAAAATTTTTACGCGACTGCATATAATTTCCTTATCCTTACATCCTTAATCTAATTAATAAAATCTGATGAATCCTTTCCAGGTATATCCCTAGATGCATGATTCCTCTTCCTTTAGCAATTTCGCACATTAATATGCGTTAATTAATCTCTGCTTTATTTTCAGGTTTCACTTGTGCAACGAAGGATATTCCGGACTCATCAGGTAAGTACAGGTAAGTATAAAGTTATTCCCGCAGGAATAATAGCGTATTTCCCCTTTAATAGGAAATCTATGAAAAATAACGTTCCACGTTATTTTCGCACGTAAAACGGATCCAATTCATTGAAAATCAATTCAATCAATTGTATTTAAGCAGAAAATCGATTCTGCAATGAATATTTCTAATAATCACTTATGTGACCTTGAGAATGTAAAAATTATTATATACGCATAAATTTGCAATTATATCTTTAGAATATCTCTTCTTGCTTCTGTTACGTCCTGTGGACTTCGCGATTTCATTCTTTCATAAAAACCTTGCGCAAGATGTTTTTCCTACTGAATTGTTTTCGGGATGACGAAAACCAAATGATATTTGTCGATCGGCGGGCAGGTTGTTGATAATAATGAATCACTATTCTTCCGAACAGGAAAATCAAACAATAAGTATATTAATTGTGAAACCTGCGCCGCCGGTCAACGGCCGGTCAATAGCCGATCAGACCGTCATTCCCGGGGAAAATTCGTGAAAAACACTTGACGCTAGACAAAAACAGATTAGGACGAGACAATAGAAATTTCGAAACCTAGTGTCTCGATCCGTGAGAAAAACATGTTTTTCAATTGATGACTAACAAGAGTCATCATCGAAAAACAGGTTCCCCACCAAAAATTGAATTAAGACATACTCCTCGATAACCCATCCCAAAAATCATATATAAACCGCGACGGCGGAACACCGATTATTCCGAAACTCTAGACAGTAAAGTCCGCGCCTACGAGACCCTTTATTTGAATTCTGTGAACCAACGGTGCAGAAGGACCCTTGTTTCCGGGACCGACGAGAGTACTGGCTCAAAGGCGTTACCTAATCACCATCTGCGTCAATATTAAGTTCCAATTATCCACTACCCCTTTTTCCTTTTTTTCTTCTGCATACATATATATATGTGTATAAAATATCATGCACACATATATATATATATATATCTTTAAAAACTCTCCTTACCCCAGTTTTAAATAGTTAAATAATTTTAGTGCTTTCCCCCGTTCACCGCCGCAAATTTCTGGGGGTGGTTATCCGAAAGCGGATAAACCGAATCAGGCGCGCCCGCCAAGTGGAGCGACAGCTTCTTTCTGTATTCATAAATCGCGAACGTTCTCCGCAAGTTGACCGCCGTATCCACGACCTTCCCTCTCCCCCATCTCCCTCACCTGTCCCGTGTACCCTTGCGTATCGGGTGTTCCCCGATACCCCGGATTCCTCACCCTTCTTAGAGCCTTCCTACTCCCCGGTTCCTTCCGAGGAACTCGATGATTTCCCTCTGAGCCCTGTTTTTGACCCCTACTCTCCCCTCCCGTACGGATTTTCCGATGACCTTCCCCACCGCCCGTCCTCTCCCGATAGCTCCACATCGACGATCGAAACTCTCGATCTTCGGTCCCCTTCCCCCGCCCTCTCCTGTTCCAGCGTAGAGATTATCTACGAATCTATTTCTCTAGATTAAGGAAAAACCTAACCACTATTCTTTAATATGTAATTTTAGTTTTATAACTTCATATATAATTTCATGATCTTATAATTGTAATAATTTTATATTGTTTTATAATTTTAATATGTATGTACACTACACCATCTAATTTCTCTTTTCTTTCCTCTTATATAAATTTTTGACTAATAATGATTCTGTAATAGTCCGAGCAGGATGTCAAGTTAATTCAGATTCTTTCCCCTCAAAATCCTGCTCAAAACCTCCGCACTTCTGTACCACCCGCGCCCTTCCCACACACACATACACTCATATATACGCGTAAATAATGTTTCGCCGATTTTTCCGTTATAATTATATTCTGGTTAAATTTTGTTAGTTTTTTTTATTTGTTAATGACTTTTGGTTATGAATAAACCTATATTAATTATAAAATGAATACCAGTCATTTCATAAGCTAAGACCTCGTCCTCACCTCTCGCCGCTCTCTCGAAAATCGTACAAGGTCCGATCCCCGGTAATAGGGATATACATCCTTGACCGAAAACAGGACCACGAGTGCACGAAACTCACAGTAGGCGTAATAGCGTCCCTTCTG
The DNA here is from genome assembly GCA_030770225.1 of Temnothorax unifasciatus. Taxonomy (NCBI): domain Eukaryota; kingdom Metazoa; phylum Arthropoda; class Insecta; order Hymenoptera; family Formicidae; genus Temnothorax; species Temnothorax unifasciatus. Next base: position 98,063 of record JASTWK010000418.1, on the reverse strand, counting down.
GACGTTGACCCATCACTGGAGTTTCCCATAACGTGCATTCGTCTCGAGGCACGCACCTTTTCCAGCGTGCACCCGAGATATGATAAGATCGCGTTACGTCTTCCTATCTCCCCTCCTCTAGATAGCCTTTTTCTTCCTATCTACGAATTCCGGAGTTTGACGTAACAGACCTTTAAATTTTGGGGGCTCGTCCGGGATGAAAGTGTGATTTTTCGAGAGCGGTGATGAATACGAGGTCTAATTCTGATAAAGCTGAAGTTGACGAACTGTATAAACAAGCCTTAGAGAATCAAGGCAAAATTAAATCCAGTAACACTACACCATATACATCCACTCCCTTTCCTAACATTAAATCAGCACCTAAACGACTTTTCACTATTGGCGAGACTGCGGAGGACAAAGCAAATATAACCGACGCGTCCGATTTCACCCTTCACGTTTCTGACGATTCCTGGGATAAAACAGTACTACCTGCACTGCAAGATCAGTGTCACGTCTCCCACGATCCCTCGAATAAAACAATAGTACCTGCACGGGAAGAGCAGTATAGTTCTTTTATAAGCATCGCGGGAACAATGGCGCACGCTAACCCTTTCGCGACATTAAAATACGCGGTAGAGGCCGTTCCCTTCTTTGACGGAAAAAATATTCCGTTAACATATTTTATCGAGGGATGCGAAGAAGCGAAAGCCATGCTGCCCGATGAGGCAGAACCGCAATTTACTAAAATAATCAGAACGCGAATTATAGGAGAGGCTCGTCGTACAATACAAGACCAAGATTTCGGTACAGTAGCCTCATTAACAAAATATTTAGAACAAGTCTATGGCGCCGCTAAAAATATTTACCAGTTGCAAGGAGAGTTGGGTTGCATATATCAGAAAAACGAGGAAGACGTCGTTACGTACGCGAATCGGGTAAAATTGTTAGGGAAACAAATACTAGAGGCCCATAAAAACTCAGGAAATGTCCCTCCCGGTCAAAACATTAAAACATCATTAGAAAGAGACATGTGTAAATGTTTCATTAGAGGATTAATACCGGCAATTGAACAAAGAGTCACAAGAAATTTAGATGTTCAAGCTACTGTAGCCGACGCGTTAAGAATAGAAAGAGAGCTGAGCGAGATGACAGATTTACGACAGGGTCCAAGTAATCTCACAGTAAAATCATTAAACGCTAACCGCCTGCGAGAAACCTGCCAGATCTGTTACAAAGAAGGGCATCTAGCCTCTAACTGTAGAAAATTAACACATTCTTCTCAGCAACCTCATAACAAAATCGAATTAGGAACCGAAATTTTAATATGTCAAATATGCAAAAAACGCGGACATAGCGCCGACAAATGTCGCCTCCGTGACCCTCAGGCCCGACGATCTGTCAATCTAGTGCAAGAAAGTAATATCATTTGCCAATTATGCTCGAAATCGGGGCACAATGCTAAATCATGCAGATCGAATAACACCGGCAGTCAGAATAAACCTGCCGTAATTTGTCAATGGTGTGATAAACCAGGACATTCAGCTAACAATTGCTGGAAAAAACAAAACGAACAACGCGACGCGAACGGATCGAAAATTGTTTGTCAGATTTGCAATGGTTTCGGGCATATTGCAAAAAACTGCCGCGGTAAAGTAGAACAAAACGCGACATCCAAAAATGCGTTATTTTGCCGTTATTGTAAAGGAGAAGGGCATCTTCTTGAAAATTGCGAATTGCGAGATGCAAGTAATAAGCGCAGGCAAGCAATGAATCAGGGAAACTCCAATGGCCCCTCGAAGTCGGGTGTGCAGCAGGGGTCCGAACGGATCTCACACCCATCGGCATCTCAGAAAACACAATAGACAAAAGGACGGTAAAGATACGACCCGTGACCGTAAACCTCGATAAACACCGTCGCGTACCAACTATTCAGGTAGATTTCGGTAAACCGATTTCACACGTTACCCTTATGCTGGATACCGGATCCGGCCCGAATTTAATTAAAGAAAAATTTTTGTCAATAGCAACGCCGTCAATCACAGTAGACTCTTGCAATTAAGCGGGATAAATGAATACCCGGTCTATACTCTCGGAGAGGTTATTTTACCATTATTTGGAAAATCAGTAACTTTTAACGTGGTATCAGATGATTTACCGATTCCTCAAGCCGGTTTATTAGGAAACGACTTTTTCGAACAAACCTTTTCAAACATAGATTACGCGACGGGACACTTAAACGTATCAGGAATTAGCATACCTTTCTTTTCACCGGAAACTATCACAGCCTTTCCACGGTCGGAATCTTTATTTTACGTAAGGATAGAAAACCCAGAAATAAAAATAGGATATTTACCGAAACTAAAGGTAGCTCATGGAATCTACTTGGGAGACACCATAGTAGAAAACAATCCAGGAAAAGCATATCTAAAAATTATAAGTACCTTGGACGAAGAAATGGAAGTTCAGGTACCAACCCTGCGTCTTAAACCATTGAATGAATTATTTGACCATTACGAAACACATATTGAGACGCATAATAACCGAGAAGAAATTGCAAATACACAAATTAATTCTCCACGCACAGAGGAGGATAATCGAATCCCTTGTAAAATAATCGATGGAGTAAGAAAAGGAAAAGAGGAAGTAAATATTAATAAAAATGAAATTAGTGCCAATTGCGTTAATGCGAAGTTAAACAATGAAGACGAGTTTATAAATAAAGAAATATCTATAAAAGAAAACAAAGAATTAAATAAAAATTTTAATCTAGACATTCAAGAGGAAGATTTCCAAACCTCTCCCGAAATGCTAGGCTCACGAATCCCTGGAGGGGGAAGTAACCAAACCTCTCCTGAATTATTGAATGAATCTGGGAATTCTGGAGAGGGAAGTTACCAAACCTCTCCTGAATTATTAAATCCCAAAAATCCTGGAGAGGGAAGTTACCAAACCTCTCCTGAATTATTAAATTCCAAGAATCCTGGAGGGGGAAGTTACCAAACCTCTCCTGAAATATTAAATAATTCCAAAATCTCTGGAGGGGGAAGTTACCAAACCTCTCCAGAAGATTTAAACAATCCTAGAATTGCAGAGGCAAGTTTCCAGACTCCTCTAGTATATTCTACCCCGGTCGATTACGAGGAGGGAAGTAACCAAACCTCACTACGTAATACAACAGAATTTTGTCCAAGAGAGCCAAAAAATGAGAGCTTTTTAAATTATGAGGAAAAAATAATATTTCCAAGGGTTGGAATACCCATAAAAGGTGCAGATGTTAATAAAAATACCTCTCAGGTTACTATTGGAGAACTTATGAGAAGGGTAAAATTATACAAACCTAATATGGAAAAAATTTATGAAGCTAACAGAAAAAGTAAACCGTCTTCAAAAACTTTGGCAAGTGCACAAATTCGATTCCAGGAGATAATGGAAAATTTTAGAAATCAACGTAAACCGAAACAACACCAATCAACGCCCGAAGCTTCCACTAACGGTGTTATTTTACGCGAATGTTTTGTATCATCCGGAGAACTTAAGAAAGATAGGCTTACAGAGATTACGAAATTGTTACGACTAGAACACTTAAATTATGAAGAAAGAAAAAGCGTTATGAAACTTATAAGTAATAGTCAAGATCGATTCCATCTTCCCGGAGAAAAGTTAACTGCAACTCACGTGTTGCGACATCAAATACCGACGAAAGATGATCGACCTATAAACACTCGACAATACAGATTTCCACAAGTCCACAAGGAAGAAATAAATAGGCAGGTAAAGGAACTGCTCGAAACAGGAATCATAAAACCTTCTCATTCACCTTACAATACACCCGTTTGGATAGTATCGAAAAAGGAGGACTCTCAGGGAAACAAACGTTGGAGAGTAGTATTAGATTTCCGAGGTGTGAACGAAAAAACTGAGGGCGATGCCTATCCATTACCAAATATTGTTGAAATCATCGATCAATTAGGAAATGCAAAATATTTCACAGTATGTGATCTCGCCTCTGGGTTCCACCAAATAGAAATGGACCCTGCGGATAGCCATAAAACTGCTTTTACGACCCCTAACGGCCATTACGAATTTGTAAGAATGCCTTTCGGGTTAAAGAATGCTCCCGCTACTTTCCAACGATTAATGGATTTGATATTGGCAGGAATAGAAGGTGTGTTTATTTACATGGACGATATTATTATTTCTGCCGCTACCTTAGAAGAACATGAAAAAAGATTCAATTTAGTAATGGAACGACTCCGCCAAGCTAACCTGAAACTACAGCCCGATAAATGCGAGTTCTTAAAAACTGAAGTAACATACTTAGGACACATAATAAGTCGCGACGGAATTAAACCTGATCCCAAAAAATTAGAGGCCGTGAGACAATTTCCTAGGCCAAAAACACCGAAAAATATTAAACAATTTCTGGGATTAGCAGGATATTACAGAAGATTCATACCAAATTTTTCAAAATTAGCTAAACCTTTAACTAACCTATTAAAAAATGATACGCCTTTTAATTGGACATCTGTTCAAGAAGAATCTTTCAAAATATTAAAACAAAAATTATGTCAGGAACCAGTCTTACAATATCCTGACTTTTCAAAACCCTTTATTTTAACTACCGACGCTTCTGGAACTGCCGTAGGAGGTATATTATCGCAAGGAGAAATAAATAAAGATCGACCAATAGCATACGCGTCACGAACTTTAACTGACAACGAAATAAAATATGACACATACGAAAAAGAAGCCTTAGCAATAATATATTGTGTTAAACATTTTCGACCATACCTATACGGACGAAAATTCACTCTAGTTACAGATCATAAACCCTTGCTCTGGTTTAAAAACGCACAAGATGCAAATATGAGAATTCTCCGTTGGAGATTAAAATTAGCAGAATATGAATATGACGTAGTATATAAAGCAGGCAAGACCAACGTAAATGCCGATGCATTATCAAGAAACCCGGTAAACTTTGAAGAAGCTGATTGTAAAATAATTAATAAAAAACTCTTAAATCCCAATAACCCGAAAGATGCAGAGATAATTTCTAAAATGCTAGAAGAATCTGACGAGGACGAAGAGGATGAGGATTTCGATCTGTACCTCTCGGATGACGAAAAAATAGAAGATTTACCACCTAACGACGACTCACCTGATGAAAATAAAGATTCTATACCTTTTACGCAGGAAAAGGCATTAATCCACGAACCTCCTAATTATTATAACAGAATACAAACTCGAAGCCAGACAGCGAAAAATATGCATGATCAACAAGAAAAACCACCGGATCAGGGAGATGAAATCGAAGAGATAGAAGAAAGAAATGATCCGCCAGACAAGGAAAGCGACTTTGAAGATAACGAAATAGACGATAAGAAAGACGAATCTAGCGAATCTGGCATCCCAGCTAATGAAAATAAAAACCTACGGATAAAACCAACCATTATTGATAATCAAATACTCAAGGGCAATATAATAGAAACTCGCGACTTACTATTTTTACGTAAAGACAATGTGGCATACTTTGTCGACACTAATGGGAAACCATTGGATTCCGGATCACAAAAGCTATTCGAACGAAATGAGATCCCACGTTTAAGCCCGCTTACCTTAGGTGAAGCAAAGGCCATAAAGTATAAAAAATACTACCATATAGCACTACCCATCAGTGAAGGACAACGGGAAGGCCCAACAATGACCTTAACGCAGATTACCACAGTTATAAAAAACTTACATGACGTAGCCGATAGACTAAAATTAGAAACACTCAGCATCGCGAAAACAGACTTTGTGAATAACGTACCGTGGAGCAATATTAAAACTCTTCTACGAACTACCTTTATGGACTCAGCAACCAGATTAATTATATGTAATGGACTAATTAAATATCCGCCTAAAGATCTCCGTCCCATCATAATCAGTGAAATGCACTGTTTACCTACCGGAGGACACCGAGGAGTCACGAAAACATATAATAGGATAAAACATAATTATCATTGGGAAAATATGAAATCTGACGTTCAACGATATATACAACAATGTTTACAATGTCAGTTGAAAAAACTAGTACGAGTAAAAACTAAACAACCCATGATAATTACCGACACTCCAGGATCTTCTTTTGATAAAGTAGCCATGGATATTGTAGGACCTCTTCCCACCACTGAAAGAGGCAATGAATATATTCTTACATTACAAGACCAATTAACCAAATTCTGCATGGGAATACCCTTACCAAATCAGACTTCCGAAACAATAGCAGAAGCCTTCGTAGACAGATTCATTTGTGTATTAGGAGCACCTAAGGCAATATTGACAGACCAGGGAAGGAATTTTATTAGCGACTTAATGAAAAAAGTCGCTAGAATATTCAAAATCCGTAAGTTCCGCACAACTGCCTTCCACCCTCAATCGAACGGATCTTTAGAAAGATCACACCACGCGTTAGGTGAATATCTAAAACAGTATGCAAATGAACAAAAGCAATGGGATAGATGGATTGGCTTAGCAATGTTTAATTATAATACCAGTGTACACGAAGCAACGAAACACACTCCATATGAACTAGTCTTCGGTAAAATTGCAAGAGTTCCATCAAACGAACCCTTGAATCCAGAGGATAAATTAGCCAATTACGACGAATATTTGATAAATCTTGCCACACAACTTCACAATATACAAACTAACGCTCGAAAAAACGTCGTTCAAGCCAAATTTAAATCTAAGAAACACTACGATAAGAAAATCAACCCTCAAACCTTTAAGCCTGGAGACCATGTGTTTTTACTGAAAGGGCCTAAACCAGGAAAATTTGGAGATCAATACACCGGCCCCCACGAAGTTTTGGAAATACTGAATAAAAACAACGTGAAAATCAGAATCAAGAAAAATAGCCGAGTTGTACACCCCAATCGATTAAGAATTTCCTATATCAAACCAATAAACAAATAAAGGAATATGCAACATATATATAAATACATATTTTAATAACAAAGGTCATATAACTTTCAGATGGACCCCTGGATTAAAGGAATAACCATAATATTTGTGATAACTATGTGGATACGGCAAACTCACGGGATAATAGGATACGACTGTGGGTCTCCAACTGCAAATCTGACGACTTTATCATTAATAAACGTTGAAGAATGCGATATTCCGCTACCAAAGGTCAAATCTAGCCAAGTCTTCATACAATTATTGCAACTCAACGAATTCGAATCTGTAAAAGTGATACAATGCAAAGTAGAAATCGATCGTTCAATCCGGAAATGTGGAATGTTTTCTCATAATTCGGACGTTCTAAATGGAAAATATGCATATATACACGAAGTGACCAGGGAGGCCTGCATACGAATGCATTATTATGGAACCCTCGAATTTAAGGGAACATACATAGTGGCACTAAAATCTAACCAGACCACCAGTCGTCCGGCGATCCTAACTGGCGTTGTGGACGCCGACGGAAAATGTTCTGGAGGGTCCTATTCAGACCTTTACGGAACGTGGACAAATGTTCTCGTACAGGCAACTGTCACAATCACCCTGCAAGATTACTTCGCTAACGTTAAACTAAGCACTAACCGTATACATCTTAGATCAGGAGTGGCCTGTGATTTTAGTACTGCCAGATGCACCGACATAGAAGGAGGAGATACCTTTTGGGAGCCCATACCTAATGACTCCTGTAAATTCACTTCATATAGCACCTTATATAGAGGTTACGCGGAAAAGGTAATCGATAACATGAACGAGCACTCTCAAACCGCTTATACTGTGAATGCTGACGATACAGTTTTTGCTTTAACCAGCACCGGGAAAGACTTAGCGTGTGGATATTCGCTCATTCGAACTGAGCACCCAAAATTAGTAATTTGGGAAACCTCACCTGAAATGGACATCGCTAAACGAACCGGCCGCGTAGAAAACCTCGACCTTTTTACTTATATGAATTCGAAATTTGTTTACGTAGAAAAACACATCCGTAACCAGATTAATCAACTGTACAGGAACATCTTACTACAACAATGTAACCTTGAGTTAAAAATGTTGCAAAACGCTTTAGCAATAGCTACACAATCCCCCGACAGCTTCGCCTATCACTTTATGAAGGGACCTGGATATATGGCCCTTCTAGCGGGCGAAGTAATCCACATAATAAAATGCGTTCCGATCGAGGTAAAATTAGTTCACACCCAAGAATGCTACGAGCAACTCCCAGTAATGTTTAATAACAAGACCTCCTTCCTAACGCCTCAAACACACGTACTACTACGGCAAGGAACACAAATTAACTGTAATTCCTTCGCACCTCCTATGTACCTTTTGGGAGACTCTTGGTATAAAATTATGCCAAGGCCAGTAGAAATACTAGCACCTACGGTCATAAAACCCATGACCAAAACTACCTGGAAGTACGCTAGCCCTGGGGCACTCGCTACCAGCGGCATATACACACAAAAGGATCTGGAAGATCTAAAGGATCACATAATGTTTCCCGCTGAGAGACCCGCTGTTCTTAACACCGTAGCAAGAGGAGTAATGGGAGAATCAACTCTATTGAGTGGAGGATCATTCGCCAACCTAATCGATGAAGCTTCAATCGAAAAAATTGCACTCTCGGCCTGGCAAAAATTCTGGAGCAAATTCTTAATCTTCGGCAACATCAGCGCTGGACTACTTGGAATATACTTCTGTGCAAGAGCCATCAAACTAATACTGGACACACTTGTACATGGATATGCTCTACATACAGTGTACGGGTGGTCGATATACCTGATTGGAGCAATATGGGACTCGTTAACTCATCTTTTATTACACCTAGGACAAGGGAGGCCCAAAACTAAAAGTACGAATGTTCCTGCTCCGAAGGATGATCCAGAACAAGGGACGCCGCATTTCGAACCTGCCAGTGCACCAACCAACTCCTACCCCCTCCTCCCATCAAAGGAAACTTCCACTTACACCCTTGCACTCAGGGACTAATACCGAACCAGCATAAATTTTTTCTATCAACTTCGCCATTTTAAATTCGCATGCTACGACATGCAAGAAATCAAACAGCAGCATTCCTTCTTTCTAGACATGGAAGTTAAATGTATCAACACCCGGCTGTTGACCCGTGGGCCGCTACAGGTAAAGGTCATCAAGGTGGATTCGCCGTCATTCTTCTGGGTCCATATTGAGAAGGCACGCGAGGACCTCGACGATCTCATAGACGACCTGACGCGACGGATGACTCGGAGGGGGCATCTTCTACACCTACTGCCCGATCACGTGCGACCAGGAGAAATAGTTGCCGTCCATGAAGGAAAACAGTGGCAAAGAGGAATCGTACTCCGAGTCGAGAGGGGCAACATGGTTGCGGTTGCCTTACGCGACTGGGGTCGCGTTGTCCAAAGACCCATCTTCAACGTCTACATCTTGGAAGATCGATTCCGCGATCTTGAAAGGCAGGCGATCCCTTGTGGGCTTGCCAACATCCAGCCGGTCAAGTCAAAGACGAGGTGGCCTCGAAGAGTCAACGGACTAGCCAAACTTCTACTGGAAAGACGATGTGGATGGATGAGGATCCTCAAGCCACTCAGAGATGAAGGCGCAATCGTCAACCTCAGCCCTGATCCTGAAAGCGAGGATGAGTTAAGTGATCTAGGCGAACTACTTATACGAATGGGATGCGCCCAGCATTCCGATGAGCGAATAACTGACGCATCTCCCACGATCCGTCTATCAGAGAAAGAAAAGAAAAGAAAAAATACACATACATAAGACTGATTTCATACGCACACATATCTTGCGTATATATATATATATATATATATATCATTTTATATACACGCATATGTTTCTTTTCTTTTCTTTCTATAATTTTAAGCCCGCGTACATGCTTTTGTCTTAAGGTTCATTACAAACATATATCTTCCCTTTATATAAATGTATACACACAGAAATATATTATATTTTGATAATTATAAATTCACTTCTCTATATGATATTTACATTCAGAAATTATACACCCGCCTTATTTTAGCATCTTTGAATAGAATTATATACATTAAGATTTACCCTTTTGAGACTCAATTACGAGCATTTTAAATTAAAAGCTAAACCACTTTTTCTTGAAAAAAAAAAAATTTATAAATAGTAATAAAACACAATTCATATTATGCAAGTACTGCCTATCCGTCAGTTAAAAAAAAAAAAAAAAAAAAAAATCTCCACTTACCTAATTAAACTCCTCTACAGCTATAAGAGAATAAAATCTCAAACGGGCAGCGTAAGACACTACATCGATATCTATTGGTATTCGATAAAACCGATGCGTTATCTCACTGAGGAAGCGCATCTATTCACGTTTCAACTATGATATTATTCAGCACGGTCAAATAAAATTCCAAACGTATATTTGTCATCCTGCAAAAAGGGTCCAAAGAGACTGCACATAATTAGACAAAATGCGTGGGCCGTAGAAAAAATATATGATAAGGTACTCAGTTAATGCATAAAAGTTACTGTAAACCGGTAAAAGCATACTGGGCCCGAAACATAATCGTCAGCGACTGCCAAGGCTCAAGAAGGAGGAATAATCCTTATATCCACAACCAAGATTACCTGAAATCTAAAACGAGATAACTCGAAAACGACGACGTTTGGGCAGCTACAACAGATTACGTAAATTTCTTATTATTTCTTATTAAATGCATTCTCAGAAAGAGAGAAAGAGGTGTTAGCAATAAAAAAAAATAAAAAAAAATATATAATATATATATATAGATATTAATAAATCCTATCAATTAATCTTCTCTTTGGTTCTTTTAATTATATGCATGTATAAATACATGTATATATATATCTATGTAATGAAAAAAAAAAAAATATATATATATATATTTCCTATTTCTTAATAAAACCAGAGAAAAACATCGTAAGCGTTAAGATAACTCTTAAGTATTACTCTAATTCATGTAGCACAAAAAAAAAACACATTGTAAAAACAAAGAAGGACGAAAGAATCAAGGAAGGGGTTTTGGAGGTCGCCTATTTCTTTCCTCCTTCATTAAATGTGTACCTTTTGTTTAAGCATCAACTACGTTATCGACTTGTGAAAGAAAGAAATCGCCTTATAATCCGTTATTTCTGCAAATGTTGTGTTATTACACCCCCAACATTTGTCTAAGGCGGGGGGTGTTACGTCCTGTGGACTTCGCGATTTCATTCTTTCATAAAAACCTTGCGCAAGATGTTTTTCCTACTGAATTGTTTTCGGGATGACGAAAACCAAATGATATTTGTCGATCGGCGGGCAGGTTGTTGATAATAATGAATCACTATTCTTCCGAACAGGAAAATCAAACAATAAGTATATTAATTGTGAAACCTGCGCCGCCGGTCAACGGCCGGTCAATAGCCGATCAGACCGTCATTCCCGGGGAAAATTCGTGAAAAACACTTGACGCTAGACAAAAACAGATTAGGACGAGACAATAGAAATTTCGAAACCTAGTGTCTCGATCCGTGAGAAAAACATGTTTTTCAATTGATGACTAACAAGAGTCATCATCGAAAAACAGGTTCCCCACCAAAAATTGAATTAAGACATACTCCTCGATAACCCATCCCAAAAATCATATATAAACCGCGACGGCGGAACACCGATTATTCCGAAACTCTAGACAGTAAAGTCCGCGCCTACGAGACCCTTTATTTGAATTCTGTGAACCAACGGTGCAGAAGGACCCTTGTTTCCGGGACCGACGAGAGTACTGGCTCAAAGGCGTTACCTAATCACCATCTGCGTCAATAGTAAGTTCCAATTATCCACTACCCCTTTTTCCTTTTTTTCTTCTGCATACATATATATGTGTATAAAATATCATGCACACATATATATATATATATATATATCTTTAAAAACTCTCCTTACCCCAGTTTTAAATAGTTAAATAATTTTAGTGCTTTCCCCCGTTCACCGCCGCAAATTTCTGGGGGTGGTTATCCGAAAGCGGATAAACCGAATCAGGCGCGCCCGCCAAGTGGAGCGACAGCTTCTTTCTGTATTCATAAATCGCGAACGTTCTCCGCAAGTTGACCGCCGTATCCACGACCTTCCCTCTCCCCCATCTCCCTCACCTGTCCCGTGTACCCTTGCGTATCGGGTGTTCCCCGATACCCCGGATTCCTCACCCTTCTTAGAGCCTTCCTACTCCCCGGTTCCTTCCGAGGAACTCGATGATTTCCCTCTGAGCCCTGTTTTTGACCCCTACTCTCCCCTCCCGTACGGATTTTCCGATGACCTTCCCCACCGCCCGTCCTCTCCCGATAGCTCCACATCGACGATCGAAACTCTCGATCTTCGGTCCCCTTCCCCCGCCCTCTCCTGTTCCAGCGTAGAGATTATCTACGAATCTATTTCTCTAGATTAAGGAAAAACCTAACCACTATTCTTTAATATGTAATTTTAGTTTTATAACTTCATATATAATTTCATGATCTTATAATTGTAATAATTTTATATTGTTTTATAATTTTAATATGTATGTACACTACACCATCTAATTTCTCTTTTCTTTCCTCTTATATAAATTTTTGACTAATAATGATTCTGTAATAGTCCGAGCAGGATGTCAAGTTAATTCAGATTCTTTCCCCTCAAAATCCTGCTCAAAACCTCCGCACTTCTGTACCACCCGCGCCCTTCCCACACACACATACACTTATATATACGCGTAAATAATGTTTCGCCGATTTTTCCGTTATAATTATATTCTGGTTAAATTTTGTTAGTTTTTTTTATTTGTTAATGACTTTTGGTTATGAATAAACCTATATTAATTATAAAATGAATACCAGTCATTTCATAAGCTAAGACCTCGTCCTCACCTCTCGCCGCTCTCTCGAAAATCGTACAAGGTCCGATCCCCGGTAATAGGGATATACATCCTTGACCGAAAACAGGACCACGAGTGCACGAAACTCACAGTAGGCGTAATAGCGTCCCTTCTGGACGTTGACCCATCACTGGAGTTTCCCATAACGTGCATTCGTCTCGAGGCACGCACCTTTTCCAGCGTGCACCCGAGATATGATAAGATCGCGTTACGTCTTCCTATCTCCCCTCCTCTAGATAGCCTTTTTCTTCCTATCTACGAATTCCGGAGTTTGACGTAACACTTCATTACAATGTAATTTATGCAATAAAATGCGTATCTTTCTCAATCAATAAAAAGTTTACAAAATCTATGCAAATCTGTAATAATGCTTTAATATGGGTAACTGAGGATTTATTGGATTCGTTTTGAGCCAAATTATCTATTTTTAATCTTAAAATTAAAGATTTACGCTTATAACGAAAGTTCGCCGTTAATTATTAACTTTCGTTAATATTGATAAAATCGTATATTTTCCTCCATGGAAATTGTTAACTAATCATACCGAATGAATTTAGCACATAAAATATCGAAAAAGTCGATTATTTAAATGAATGACTTTGAAAAGTCTATTTTGTAAATAATGGAAAAATTAAAGTTTTTTCTTCATGGGTAGCTTTCTTTAAGCTATCTGAATGATAATCAATCATAAAAATTATAAAAAGTTAATTATTACGAGTCTTGACCTTGAAATGTCAATTATTGAAATATCGTGAAATTCGCAAAAGTCATCTCAGATTCTCTTTCCAAGTGTCACTAGGAACACGTACATATCGTCGAATCATCATAATTAGGCTTAATTACAAATCTCATTACGTTAATGAACAATTAGAAATAATTAGAAATTTAATAAACAAAGTATATGGGTGGCTTCTAAATGTCACTGAGAACAATTCTATGTTATTCTTAAGTCAATCTGACGCTAATTACAAAAGTACACCTGTTCAGGTGAAAACTCGTATTAATGGCAAAATGTGAACTTTTATTATATGGATCGCTTATTTAGGATCAAATGAAAATATCTAGACTAGTTTTACTCGTTTAACTTCATAAATGACGAAGGTCATTTGAAGGTCACCTTGACAAGGTGAATCCTCGTTAGGATGATAAAAATAATAATTAAATTATCGGCACGTGTTTCTAACATAAAATTAAAGTAATTGGTATCAAAATTGATCAATTTGAGCCATAAATAAAAAAGTATCTCAATACTCGTAAGATATCGCCATTTCACTTTCCATCATGCAAAAAGCATATGAACACGTTTATAGGAATATATTAAATTCATTTTGGTCATTAAAATATAGAAATCGTCTTAGTTGACGAAATGACCTTGAATATGTCATTATCTTTAATCTCAGTTCGCAATTGATGCTAAGTGCATACTGACGTTCGCACGAATGTAATTCATCCAATTTCACGCTTGTACGCTCTACATATTCAATAATAACCTCTGGTATCTGAATTACATTTATCTACATTACCAATTCTGAATTACATGACTCAGTATCGCCTTGAATAACAATCATCACGATTTTACACGTATAATAAGGTATCTTTACTTAATTACTAATAATATAAGACGCTATCTATATCTATTAACGTTATTCAACGAGAATATAACTCTTCATAAGATAAAATATGAAAACTGACCTTGGTCAACATAAAATAAAATGAACATTTATTCGAGGCTATCATTTCTACTCCGGTTTCTTTGTCATTTGGGCTCATTCGGCAGAGCAATATGAATATTAAAATCTTGATAACCTCTATGCGTCAAAATCAAGTAAGTTAACAGAAAACCGTTAGAGATTAACACGATTATTATCGTTATATAAATCACAAAGAACTCGGTATTTATCTCGTCTTCTGTAATCATTATGAATGTCTCTATTAATCGCGTGTTTCTTTTTCAGGTTTGGACCAACCTCTATTGCTGCTGGGACTCCTGCTGCTGCTGGCTATCCTCTGCTCTCGTACACTGGCTGCTCTGGATTAGTTCCTCCACAGGAACATCAGGCTTGCTGTTATCTAATATAATAGATGTATCTGGATCTGAGCTAATCTCCCTACTATTATTGTTTTCAGGTAGCTCTGGGATGGGAGTGGATGTGAGGATTCGAGGATCTGTCGTCTTCCTCTCCGCCTTGGTCCTCGCCATCTCTCTCACCGGTTTCGTCTGCTGGATTGACATCTGCGCTGCGTGCTTCCCTCTGAGGAGTAATTCGAGGGATGACAATGCGGTTGACGGCTGATCAGGTGTCGGTCGCAACGCCATGTTGAATTTTTTACTAAGTATTTTTTTAAGTATTAATATTTACGAAACTATTCATCGGATTTTAATAAAATTTAAATATGTTATAGGGGAGACCGGGGCTAAAACGTCTACGGGGTAAATACGTCTAATCAAATATCTCGGAACCTGTATATTGTGCAAACTCGCTATTAATATTGTAAACGCTGCTTATGGTACCCATGTGACCAACGGAGTTTCGGCAGGTTACTTGCCGTGTTATGATTTTTACGAGGGCAAACGTGTTTTCGGAAGGTGAAAGTGAAATTTTCTGCGCGTGGAAATTTTGTAATATCTTCAATAATATTTGCTCTCCAAATCTCGAGGTACGTGATTATAAAGAGTAATGCATGCTGAACACGAATCCAGTGTAGTTTTTTCATTATTGTTGATGTCTAATATTTCGTGGGCGATCAAACCTGAAACTTGTGTTTGGGGCTAATCCGTCTGTTAGCACCCGGGGCTAATCCGCCTATTATCCAAGTCTTCGTCAGAATCCGACCGCTGCTGCTTCCTTGATTTCGATTTACGCCTACTGCTCGTCGAAGGCTGCGGCGCGCCGGGCGCACAACTTCAGCTCACGGCGATTTCAGGTTAGGTTTCCCTCGAGCGTGATTCTGTCTTCCCTTGCACGTGCGTCAGTTTGTATAAGAGGGAAATGGTACGCACGTATCGTCACAAAACGGGTGTTTTGGCCGACCGAAAAGATGGCGGACCGTTGTTTTCGAGATCGCTCGCGCTCACGGCACGTCGGCGAGGTACGGCGAGGCACGGCACGGCTCTGAGATCCCACGATTTCGGCGTGAGAGTTGACATGCCGCGCGCGCGGTAGATCGTCCCGGCCACGGTAGATCGTCATTGTTGGTCGTTGTGTCAGTGACAGTCGCGCGTGTGACCGCATCGTCCAGTGTTCACCGCATCGTCTCGGCGTCATTGTCGCCGCCGTTGTAGTGATGGTGGTGGTGTCGGTGGTGGTCATCGTCGTCGTCGTCGTCGTCGTCGTGATGGTGGTCGTGGCCGTCGTCGTCGTCGTCGTCGTCGTTGCTCCGTACAAAGCGACGTAAAACACAGATTCCCTGGGTCCTGACGGAGCGATTCCGACGACGTGTCGGCGCGTCGAGGAATCGGCGCGAGGACGCCGTCGACAAGGAGCAACTCAAGAAGTTCTTGCGGTGAGAAAAGATAAAATAAAAAAAATGCCACACAAACAGAACCGCAACCTTCGACGAGCAGTGGGCGTAAATCGAAATCAAGGAAGCAGCAGCGGTCGGATTCTGACGAAGACTTGGATAATACGTGCTGCGTGTGCTCAGAGAAGTTGACAATAAACAGCATATGGGAAACAGTGCATTGCGTGCGAGCGTAGGGCACACAACACATACGTGCGCTTGTCAGGATCTTTATTCACGTGCCTAAATTTTATGGAATAGGTAAAACAATTATTTTTTAATAATGTATAAAAATTTTAAATAATTTTTTACATTTTTCTCTTAAAAAACAATTATTAAAATGTATTCTATCATTTTTCAGTATTAGATGTACGTATATGTATTGAAAATGCAGTGTAGACGGATTTACCCCGGGGGGGTAGACGGTTTAACCCCGGCATTTTTTAGATTTAATTTTTCCACCGTTGTCGTTTTTACTCTATACCGGTTAAACAAAGCAACGTAGACAAAAATTTCCTATATAAATTTTGTAGCTAAAGGTTCACTCTTTACAGTGGTATACCACATTTAACTACAATTATTTATTTTGTTGTTAAAAATCGGCACCGAAAAAAACTAGACGGTTTAGCCCCGGTCTCCCCTACTTGAAATTATGCTTTTTTAGACTATTGCATTATTGAAAACGAATTTTTTAATTTTGACCAAAAAAAAGTAAAAATATATTTTGGAATCGTTTTTATTCGAACGGGAGCAATTTGTCAGAAATTTTGTAAGATAATAAAATAGTCCTTATAGTGTAACCTTTCTTAAAAAAAAAAAAATTAATGGAGACTAATAGGTTCTGAGATATCGCAATTTTCGTGAAAGCGTGCAGCACCGCGCCGCGCCGCGCGGCCCGCCCGTACAGTGCCACACGTAGTACAAGGCGCTTGTTCGAGCTTCGCTAGCGCCTAAGCTATTAACCTTAGAGTAGGGCTCTCACGGACTTTTTTATAGGAAGTTTTATGCTCTACGAAAAAGGTCCAGTACAATTTTGTCGTAAAGTGCACCGTTTTCGATACGGAGGCGTTAATATAAAAACAATAGTCTAAAAAGGCATGATTTCAAGTATAACATATTTAAATTTTATTAAAATCCGATGAATAGTTTCGTAAATATTAATACTTAAAAAAATACTTAGTAAAAAATTCAGCATGGCGCAACTTTTACAATTTTAAAAATTTTCAAAAATCCTTCGATCTTTTAATTTCTTTTATTCAATACTATAATTTCACCAATTTGCAAATCAATCCGGAAACCACGTCCAAATCGTGATATTTCTGACGTATTCTTACCCTAATCCAATTTAATTCTGAATAATATTAATATAGACCACTAAGAATCAGTGCCCCATCATGCCCGTATCATTGTACCCCACATATGGGGCACATTGATACGAATTTCATTTTTTACAAAAAATGTTATAACATTTCTTATTATTAATTTACAGCAAAAAGTCAATCAAAACACGTAAGTAGAAGGACAAGCCTTTAAATTTAAACTATTACATTTATTTTAATCTATCTGCAAAGTTATTTATTTAACTCTTGAAAAAAATTGTATCAATGTGCCCCCCCCCCCACTTCCCCCTAATGGTATTTTGATACATATCATATATTGGCGCGCAAAATATAGAGTCAAGTAATAGTTGTAATACTCGATAACAAACATAGTACGTATGCGTAAAGGAAAAATAATAAGAATAATAAAATTAATAAAAAGGTCATTTCAGTTTTATAATAAAATGTACATTTTTAGAGAGAGATAAAGAGAGAAAATAAAAAAAAATGTTCATATATAGACTGTGGTTTACTTGACGCTACAAGTGCTTCGCAGCATTTTTCTCCTTTCTTTTAATGAAGAAAGAAGGAGAAGGACACTTCAAAGCATTTGCAGCGTCAAGTGGACCGCAGCCATGATCATACATGTGTAAATGTAATAATAATATGTAACGTTGTGACCGGACGATGTCACTTGGAGGCACGGATCACGCGTTATGGTTTCCTTTCTCACGGTCGCCACTCGGTTTAACCTCTAACTACCGAGAAGGTCGGAGGACTTCGTATCCTTTTCTAACTATACGTTTTATGTTTAAGATGGACGCCCAGGGTGGACCGCCGATGCTGCTTTGGCTCCCCGGATCCTCGCTTTACATCGCCTACCGGATTGCCAGATGTCTCCCTAATTATCACTAATTACTCGCTAAAACTCTTTCTCTGTTTCTGCTCCTGCCCCGGATGGATCACCGCTGCTGCTGGACTTCCCCGGATCCTCGCTTTACATCGCATACCGGATCGCCACTGGACCACGATAGATCATCGCCGATGGACAAGGTAAGTACAAGGTGAGTATGGGTAATTGTGCAATCAATGTTGAGACTTTTGTTTAAGAATAATAAATTCTTTAATTGTAGCTTATTCTTCCAGCACTACAAGCCGTTTCACAATCGTCGTACTTATGCGTCACAATAGATTCGCTATAAGTCGCACAATCATTTATCACTCGGTTTATACAATGTTCGTGTTCACAATAAACGCCGGAGTATTCGGTGGTTGCCTACGATAATTAACACTGTCCGTACGATATGTCGTAGCCGCGTAACACGATGTCCGCGGTTGTAGTATACTCGACACGTACTTCTCGAAATTAATAAAGTATCCGAATTTCAACTCGTCGTTATCGGCTAACACTCGATCGTAATGGCAACTGTGTGCCTCTCGCTATTGTAGAACGAGATAGTTTAACGCGCAAGTACGCGGGAGTTCCCGGTCGTTAAGTATAACACGTACGCAGTGAGCGCGGAGTGAGACACGTCTTATCGCTACGGCTATACCCGAGAGACTGCCCAGAGTGGCGCGGCTCGCGCTGGCTCCCCACCGCGGTATATTGCCCCCACTCGCGGGTTGTTTTCGCCGATTGGCGTGACGTCACAACTTTCTCTTTCTGTTTTTGCGTGTTATTGGCCGCGATCCCATAATACGCCTCGTGATAGTCACGCCCTTCCCCGATGACGCCCTACGCAGAGCTCGCGGATGGAAATTTCCGCTCGCGGTACCATGTACGCGCTTCCCTCTCTCGGTGCCGCTGCACCAGGTTTTCACCTTTGCCGATTTGCATGCGCCGTTGACGCCGACCCGTGCGCACCTGTTTGCGGGTGCCCCTGATGCCGGTTCCGGGGCGACTTCCTGCAGAAGTCGTCCGGGTCCGTTTCTGGACGTCGGACGTTGACGCCGACCCCATGGTCGCGTGTCCTACGTTCCGGTGTAACCGTACGGAGGCCCGATCTACCCCCTTTCCGCGTTTTTTATTTATTTCCGACACGGTCGCCACTCGATTTCCTCCGAGAAAACGAGAAAGAACTGCAAATGTTTAATATTCTAACCTTTCGATGCCCCGCTGATTCCTCTTTTACCCTTTTCTGTTTCAGGTCGCCTGGTCGTCGCTGGATTCTGGATCGCCGCTGGACTGAGTGCCTCGGACCTCTCTTGGACTGCAGCTGTGCACCGCTGACTGTGTCGCTGGACCTTCGCTCGTACGTCGCCGTTGGATCTTCCCAGACGGACTCAGGATTGCCCCAGGTAGGTATCGGATATCAGGTAGGTATGTCGGTATAGGTAGGTATTCCGCACACGAGTCAATTATTGAATCGAGATTTTGTTTAATCGGTAAAATATAATTTATTTTACTTGTTTCAGGTAATACAACGATTTAATGTACTCGCGGATCAAGACAATTTAACGCGTTTACCGCGGGATGTTCCACGCCTCGGACGCTCGCAACTATCTATGATATACCGAGATGGCAATGGTAAGTGACTAGTCTTTAAGTGACTTGCTTCTAATGACTCTAGCTTGCGACCTTTCGCTACCGTGACTTGGCGTGGACTCCTCGATTCGCTCTCGGCTTCGCACCGACTCGCCAACGGCGTTCGCTCCCCTCTCCGAGACTGGCTATCAATCTCCGGACTGGTATCCCCTCTCGGGTGGCCACGCCTTGATTCGTTTGCCCTGGGCGGATCTCTCGCCCCTATGCTCACGTCGTCGATCGCTTCCGCGTTCCACATATCTCGCCAGATGTTTCCCATTCTCGCATATCCCGCGCGCAAACAATTTCTTATGACATTCCACCGCTATTGTCCGACCATATGCCTCGTTTCACCTGCCGTACATTTCTTCTGTTATTTATTTCGCATATTCTCACGTATCACTGTAACGGAAGGTGACTCTTGGCATTTACATTAGTCGCTCAGACAGTCATCGCTCGTTCGCCGGATACGCGCTCCGCACACATGGGTCTACGGCGCCTTACATGGTACCCCGAACTCCTAAACGCGGTAACCCTTCGCAATGGGGTTTCGTTATTTGTTCATCCTACTGCCCCCTCTTCTCGTTAGCCCCGCTACCCCGAGTTCGGCCCATGTCTTCGTGGACTTTCACCTCCCATGGTATCCCGTTCTCGGGAACCACGCGGCCGCCATTCATGGTTTGTCGCTTGATCACTACGTGACCTTCCTCTATGCCCTTTCGCACATTCGCGCCTTTCGCCGTCCTATCGGTTTCCTGGGTACGCGTAGAGTCCCTATATATAGAGTCTGGCCACGTTCGTGTTCCTTCCTATTGGTCGAAACAACTTTTGTAAAAGCATGGCGGAACCAATAGATGTTGTCAGAGAGAAGCATAATAATTTGAAAAGGAGTGAAATAAAAATTGCGAATAATTAGTAAATTTTTTTTAATTTTAAATTAAAATGAAGTAAACATTATGTATAAATTTTAAAATATAATTTAACGAATTAATGTATGCATAGCCATTGTTTTGCTACTATATATTTTTTTAGTTAATCGACCTTTCATGCATGAAATTTTTATTCTATATGCAATAAATCTTTTCTTAATTTTAAAACTTAATTCATGACAGTTGTTAAGACTTGTACAAGAAATATTTTTCATTTTTTCAATAAAAAAACTAATGAAATTACATTTAACATTATTTAAATGAGGTAAATATTGCTGAATAATAACTTCCATATTAATAAAATATTTAAAAACATCTGCGGTAACAAAAAATAATGTATTATTTCGGAAACATTTTAAATGCACAAATTTTGCATACAAAATCATATTTGTATTATATTTTGTTGAACCAGCAGAATTTAAACAAGTTGCGCATATTGCACTTTTACCTCTAGCAATACTGTTAACAATATAGCCACTAGCCAGCTATATTATATAATACATTTAATTCTATATTATTAAAATTTATATGTTTAGAACTAACATCAATAGAAATATTGGGAAATTGTCCTAAATTTCTTTTTTTTTTTTGTTTATTCAAGAAGTCACATAGAAATTCTCTATCATCTAGATCATAATTTGAATATTTAGATGGTTTTATATGTCGAGATATGCAAAGTTCTTTTAAGTCTTGCTTGAATTGTAAGGCATTGGGTATTTGATGTTTTGCTCTTATTCCTGAAAATAAATTTTCGACACAGTCCTGCGTAAACCGACCTGTTAATACAAATACGTAGCCTCTTTCATTTATCAAATATTTTGTTAGCTCGATAATAGATTTTGTAGTAATCATGATACCACATTGGACGGGTTTAAATTTGTGATTTTCACCTATTTCAATATTTCTGAATAGTTCTATAATAGACTCTAGAAATTCAACACTTTGATTATATTTTTGTTCACTTTTTTCATTGCCTAATGTTTTACCTAATGCTACTTTTTGAGATCGTGATGTAACAAGTGTGAACCATTTGGAAACAACTTCTATAAATGATGCTGTTGTTTCATATTCTATTTTACAATTTTCTTCAGCAAGAAATTTGAGTGCACTACTGGTATCCGTGCTCATAACATTTTTCGCTTTATTTACCTTCATTTTATTATATTTTCCGGAAATAATATCACTACGGTGAAGTTTAGGAGTTAATTTGAGGACTGAATTTTCTTGCAATTCAACTAATTCACTTAAATGCTTGAATTGTACGATACAAGAGGATAATTTATGAGTATGCACGAATGTCTGTGGTAGTTGTATTATTTTATTATTTTCCAGACTTGATCTTAAATTTTTTAAAAAATGTGGCGCATCAGCAAAAAAAACAATTTTCGTGTATTATCAATAGGATGACATATTGAATTTTGAATGGAAGAAAATTTTCCATTTGAAATTCCAAATGCTTTCCACATAGACTGATTTACGGGTCCCATATCGGATGTTATACTATGTACATATAAACCAATGGATTCCGCTTTTTTAATTACTGTTTCTATAATAGCTTTTAAATTGGTACCGTTAAATCCATTGGGCGTATAGTAGTAGGCAACAACTTGTTTCCACCGCGAAAAAATACCAGCAAGCATTATGACTAAAGCATGTGACGCTTTTTGAAATTGTCCTGTGAAAGAAAAAAAATTTTTCTTCTATTGTAAATACAAAACTTTTAAAATTTTGCAATTTCTGCAAAAAAGAACCACAATATAAAATCTGTTCTTTTTTGTTGAAGTAATGCAAATGCCTCGTTGCCAGTCGCAAGTACTAATTAAAAATATTATTACTGGTTGTACTTATAGCAGTTACCTTTATGAAAAGAAAATTGTTAACTTTTAACTTTTCTAAACAACTGCAACTACCAAGTGCAAGTGGAAATTACATTTTTAAACTAATAGTTATATTATCCTTTGTGTCTTGTAACGGGGCATTTGTGACATGTTATAAGAATGGTTCTTAGGAAAGAGGTATACCTGAACTGTCAGGCATACTACTATTGCCAATATATGAAAGGGTGGAAGGATCAAATTGTTCTCCAGGTACTATGCTCATTTCGTCAATAGCAATTACAGCATCCTTTTCTCGCTCATCTTTAAACAATGATATTTGTTTTTTTAAAATATCAAAAACGTCCTCTAATATTCCTGGTTCGAAATCAATGCCTTCTTTTTTTCTTCGTAAAGTACGTTCTGATGGTAAAGGTATATGGTGCTTTACTAATTCATTATATCCATTGCTGCCACACAAAAACCTTAATTTTAATGCTTTCAGAATTGTGTTGTCCGACCACTTAAAGCCGCGTGAATTTTGACCAAGAATAATTTGAATTTGATCATCGTTAAATCGTTTTCTCAAATTTAATTTTAGTTTTGACTTTAAATTGTCTAGTTCAATTTTTTTCTTTTCATCTATCAGTCTTCTTACATGTTTTTTTAATATCTTTCTTGATCTTTCACTTTTATGAATAATTATGTTTGCTTGGTGTAGTTTTTGTGTTGCTTCTTGCGTTCTTAATTCTGCTTGTTGAAGTTTTAGTTTCAAATTCTCATAATCATTTTGATTATATATTGGAGGTGACTCTAATACATCTTCTACAACAGATAATTGTTCTGCTTCTGTGAAACATTCTTTAGCTTCAGAAAAATTTGATATTTGCATAGAAAGATCTGAGCTGGTTCTGTTATCATCAAATTGATCTTCATTGTTTAAAACTATCTTCAAAGCTGACTTTGATGATGATTTTTGACTTTGATTTTTAACATTTCTTGTATCAGCCTGCAAGTACAAATTTATTATTGATTTATACAATTAAAAATTAAATTTAATGATAATGTAAGCGCTAAAAAAATTAACTTACATCATAAGTAAGTATATTATTAAAAATTGTTGGAACTGCGTTTTGCTTTAATTTCCGCTTTCCATCACTGCGAGGCTTCTCCCACATATCATCAGAAAAGTGTATCTAAATAATATATACATAAATAAAAAAGAATTGTTTCTTAATTTCATAACAAAGATATTTGATATCTTACCTCGCATATAAACAATTTCTTAGATGAGTTATTCAAATCATATTTCTCAATATTAGCAATCCATAATGCTCTTCTACTGGGATCTGCGGGAAGCGAGTAAAGGGAAAAACCTTTCTGAGAATAATTCTTGCATTGTGAAATACAACAAGACGGCATTTTAAAATCTGAAAATTCATATTTTATTTGAAAAAAATGTTTTTTCGGGTAAGGTTAAAAATATGTGAGGATAAAAAAACAATTTTTATATTAAATTCAAATAACAAATAATTTAATAATAATAACTACTTTAATAATAAATAATTCAATAGTTTTTTATAATAAATATTTTTACATACATACGTCTCTATTTTATTAACTTTATATTTGTATCAGCTCAATCAGCTGTGTTTATATGTATATATATACTGCCGCCATGTTTTTACAAAACTAGCAGAGTGGCCAGACTCTATATATAGGGACTCTAGGTACGCGTACCATCTGGTAACTTGTCACGCCGGGCACCCGTTACATTGGTGCCTTTCGCCTACACGCATATGGCCTTTACTCGCTCCCTCATGTTGAGCACCTCGGGCTCTTAATTCAGGAAATTCGCGCAGTGGTTCTCAACCGTCAGCGCGATCCTTACCCGCGTAAATCGACTTTACCTCGCGCTGAGAACCCCGGTCTCGTAACCACCGCAGTGTCTCTCATCCGCGGAGACATCTCGACCGTAAATCGGTGTATTGGTAAATGAAAAGTCACCATGGGGTGTTTGAAACAATTAGTTAACCAGCTTTTTATTCCCCCGTGAAGCCTAATTACATCTACGCGTTCTCCTCGCGCTGTGCCACTCGGGCTTTGAGGTACGAATACATATGCAGTGTCTCCCAACCTCGGGGAGACTGAACCAAATCACAACGCATACAAAACGGCGGTATCCGATAACCGAAATTAATCGAATACGTTTATATTCAGCCGCAATCTATACCTATGGTTACGTTTCCCGCGCTATTTATTTCCATCTTTGAGTTGTGGAACCCTATGCGAAGTCTCTCGGCTTCTCCGCATCAATGAACAAAAGGTATCGCGTACGTCATATCGTTACACGGCAAATGAAAATTTAGTACAATAATAAAGAGAAAGAAAACCCATAATATCGCAACTATATTGAAACAAAATTAGCAAAATGTGGGAACCAAAGTAATGAAACCGTGTTTTTCTTAACGCAAGTAAATTTTACCGATTTACACGCTTAATCCTAGTCTTATTCCTATTATGCTTAAGCTGACTATTTACACTCGCGCTCGCTTGCGCTTACCGGCCCCCCTTCGGAGGTTTCACCGGTCCTCTCACGACGTCCCCAATGGCCGCCCACACCATTTTGGGCACTACCGGTCGTCGGTCCTGGCCTGCTCCATCGGTCGCTGGTCCCGTCCTGGCGTCCTTACGCCCGGAGGTAACGACGATATTTTCCGTTACCCTCGGTCCCGGTTTGGTCGCTTTGGCGTCGGTCGCGACTGCAGCCGTCGGCTGCACCGGAGAAGCGGTTTTTTGCCTCCCTTCCCGTGGAAGACGTCTCCTTGGCGGATTCGAGAACCCGTGGTTCGGCTATGGCACTGACCTCTTGGGCGCTTGCCCCAGGTGTCAGGCAAGTGGTTCCCGGCCTTGTTCTCTGTAGATGAGGCTCCGCTTGGGAGTTCGGAATCCCGTGGGCCGATGATAGCGCCGACCCGATGGTCGCGTGCCCCAGGTGTTAGAGAAGCGATTCCGACCCCTTTTCCCCGCGGATGGTGCTCCGTTCGGGAACTAGGAGTCCCGTTGGTTGGCGCTGACGCCGACCCGATGGTTGCGTGCCCTAGGTGTTCGGCACGCGGCTCCTACCTTCTTTCCCCTCAGAAAATGCTCTGCTTGGGAACTTGGAAACCCGTGGATTGGCTATGACGCCAACCCCTTGGTCGCGTGCCCCAGGTGTCGGGGAGTTTGTTGCTGCCCCTGATTCCTGTGGGAGGTGTCCCGTTTGAGAACTAGGAGGTCGTTGGTGCCATGACGACGCCGACCTTGCAGCTGGATGTCCCAGGTCCTGGGGGAACCATTGGTGGCCTTTGTTCCTGGAGATTGCCGCGGTTCATTTTGCCGCGCGCTCGTGGGGCTTCGCCTATCGCTCCTAAACGAATGGGGTTTCCCCGAAGTAAAAGAAAATAGCTTTTCGCGGTCTTTTAACTAAAAAACTAAACTGTTTATTCGCGGACTTGTAAAGTAAGCTCAAAATAAACCTCTTGACGTAACGGGAAACAAACTTAACCTTTAGACCGCCGGCATTTGATGAGTTTTAATCCTCTTAGAAAGTCCTCAAATTGTTGTGCTTATATCTTACATATAACCGATACAAAGTTCCGATCACACGTAGAGACTATATTTAGATTTTCCGGCGGTCTAAAGGTTAAGTAATGCGGAAAAGAAAACCAAATTAAAGTGTCCCTTCGCGGGCTTGGTCTTATTGACTGTAAACAAAACGTAGGATGAACGCTACGACGTGTCTGTCTTACGTGCTAACTTATTGGCTAGTGGTTATCTTTATTGTTCTTACAAACTATCTTAACCTATGTGTCGCGCGTTTCGCGCGTCGTCGACTTTCTCTCTCCTCAGTCCTCGTCGGACTCGCCGCTCGACGGGCTGAAAAATTCGTCGGAGGGTGGGTCGATCCTGCCCTCCGGCACCGGGATCCAGTGGATCGGGGGCTGGAGTTCTATCACCGGGCTCCCCGTGTAATCCCATTCTATTTCGGACCCTGGTGTCCCTATTATCGACGCGTCGGGTGTCCCCGGGACGCGCTCGTCCCCTAGGGGTGCCGCTGCTTCGCCCGCGCGTGTCGTGCCCGCTGGCACCGCGATCCGCTCGAGGATGACCCTAGGTGACCCTCGCTGTCGCACGACCGACCTTGGGGAGAGCGGTCGCAATGTATGATTATATATTGTACATAGAATATATTGTACAATGCAATAGCAATTTTATTTTTTATTGAAAAACATGGCAAAAGTTATTTTTCATTTATTGTTATTTTTATTTTATCTATCTATATATATTAATGAAAAGATTAAATTAAGAGAGAAATCACGCGCTTTGTTAGTAAATGCGAGAACAACACACACCCACACACACGACGCTAACACAGATGCGATGACAGCGAGCACGACTTGTATTTGTGACAGTATTTTTTTATATTTTCTTAGAATTATTTTAACATTGAATTATTAAAAACATTTTGGAAATAGGATCGATTTATTTACCTTTTTTTTCCTTAAAAAATTACTGTAAAATACATGTCACAACAGTTATTGTTGTTTCATACATAATTCGTTATTATATATATAACATATATATATATATATATATATATATATATATATATATATATATATATATATATATATATATATATATATATACCAGGTATACAAGTATGAAATGCGGTTTTTTTTCCAAATTCTGAAAATTCGGAAGAATGATAAAAAGTGGTTTATTCAAAGTATGTTCCATTGCTAGTTACATATTTTCCCCATCTTTCGGGTAATTTGTGGATACCACGCCAGTAAAAATCTTCCGCTTTTGCCGCGAACCATTCATCGAGCCATTTTTTCACATCTTCGTACGAACCAAAGCGCTGCTCAGCAAGTGCGTGACCCTGGGACCGCAGGCCAAGGCCTCGCATCCCGCATTGAGTCAGGACAGCGGCCGTTCCACTCAGGGCATGTCAGGGGAACAGTACAGCCCGTCACAACGGCAACAGGAGGTCAGCCAGGTGCTGATCGACCCGCCTATCGTGATTGACAGCACGATAGAGATCGAGAACACGCTGAACCAGATTGATCCAGCGATATTCTCCATAACACCAGACCAGGAGATACGTGAGATTCTCCAGGGGGCAGATCCGCCAGGCGCGATATTCCAACAGCAGAGCGACCAAGGCCAGAGACCGGGGCGTAGCGTCGTGCAGCAGAGGCAGCACCAGTCGGAACCCGACGGCACACCCGGAGAGACAAGCCAAAGTTCCGAGGAGTCCCCATCACCTCGATACACTCCCCTGTAGAGGAATAAGGTACAGTCGACGTGGCTTGACGCAGCGGCGCCGGCCGAATACAAATATTATACTTGTTTCTATTTTATTATTTTTATTTTTCGTTTTCTCTCTATGATAGAGATTTATAACTCGGTGCGAGAGCCGAGACAGTACGATTCATTTTAGTTTATCTTATGTTATTCAATGATACATATATATTGCGTGCATACGTAGAGATTTAAGTTAGATATAGGTAGATAAACGTGACGAGGATACGTAGAGTTCAGAGACGCGAAAGATTAAGAAAACCAGTGATATGATTAACGATAAGATTTACTATTCAACATTAGCGACGCTAGTCGTCCTATTTCTCATATTCATTGTCTATATGATAGTGATGTTTCAAAACCCCGTCACGTTGTATCTCAGAAGCATCGCCCGATGAAGGTAAAGGAGTTCGCGGTGATTTCAATTATTATTTTAGTACCTATGATTATATCCCTTCAGGACATGAGCAATATCCTGAATTTATACGTATTATTTACTTTATTCATTTTAATTAACACAATGCCAGACGAGCCGTAAAAGCGCTCAGAGTATATCTCAAATGGCGAAGCACCAAAGCACAATTCCCCGGGAAAAGGTGTAACACCCGAGGGACAACTTAGCGATAAGAACGACAGGATAAGGAATATGCAGGGCATGTTTTATTTTCTTTTAATGATGCGTTTATTTATGTCAAACACGTTTTCTCAATGAGACACAGCGAGACACGAACGATCTCGGTACGCCAAAACAGCGTACACCGAGGTGCAGAAGCGAAGAAGCGAATTTCGGTATTTATGCATATAATGCTACACTTTTCATTTAAATAAGGTTATTTCAAGTAATTAAAGATGATTCCGTCGTTACCCGAGGGAAATAACGAAGATTCGCTTCTGCACTCTTATACACTTAGTTGTACTCAGCTACACTTTTACACGCAGATCGAAGCGGCATTGCGACGCGACGATAACACGATTTATAACACTTCATTACAGCCGATAGTTAAGGGAAAAGACCGATAATTAACCAATTTCTAGATTTTGATCACAAACGCTAATTACCTGAGTTTTGCTACACTTTTAATAGATTTAAGCCAGAAGGGCTTGCCACAAGCAGATTCAGTCGTTACCGGGCGAATAACGCCAATATCCACAATTACACTCTACTACACCGAGCTACACTTGCTACACTTTTTCACGCGAATCGAAGCAACGACTTCACGCGATCGAAATACATTCAATTACAATTAATTACAGCCGACAGACATCGAGATTGAGCAACATTTAACGATTTCATTGTATAACTTCACCGACGTTAATTACACCTTATTGTACTACACTTTTGATATATATAGGTCAGAGAGACCAGCCACAAGTAGAATCAACCATTTATTTATGTCTGACATTATTATTTACATCTACACTATGTACACCTGCTACACTTTTGCGCACCGATCGAGGCAACGATTGCACCTGTTGATTATACATTTAATTAGAGTGATTTAGGGAAGATACGCAGCCGAGAAGGGCAATAATTACGAATTTACACAATTTATTACATTATCACCAAGTACACGAATTAAGCTACACTTTCGATATTTTTACACTAGATAGGCCCTAAATAGAAAGAATTAACCGTTATTATAGCTGTAGTATGATTAGGGACAATTACACCTATCTACACTTTTTACACTTTATACACTTTTAACGCGATAGCGACGCGCCAGTCACAGGGATGATATTTTAAGTTTATTGTAAGCGATACCTGTCGAAAAAACCAAAGAATTATTAATATTAAGCGAGCGTCTATATAATGACGATTTGATACTTACCTTTTCGTACAATGGTTACGACGACCGAGAAAGAGTTGATTCCGAAGATCCTATGAAACCTGAAAATAAAAGAGAAGATTAATAATTAACGTAATGACACAATGATACTTACCTTTGATCGGGAATCACCTCTTTCTCTTTAGACACTCCAAAGTGTCATCCGGTGTAAACCAGGTGACACTTCCTGCACTCTGCGTGCAATACGCTAAGTGCAGCTCCGCGAACGGATCGCGCAGCTGCACTCGTTACGGTTGAGCGAGATGAGTCAACGCCAATAGCTAAAGACATAGCATAGAGTGTAGACGTATCTACACCATTTACACCTGAAGGTGTAGATAGCGAGCCGCGTGAGCCAGCGACTCGGCAGAAGGGAAGAAGCGTTATGCGCATGCGCGAGAGTAGAAGTGGGGAAGAAGAACCCAGTCCTCATGGACAGTCCGCCATTAGCTTTCGAAGCGTATAGACGTGTCGAGTTTATCGCGAATAAAATAAATCGAAAGGTACGGACTCATCCCGTGGCCGTTGACGAAATAACGTGCAATTGATAACCGAGCGCGTAAAAACCGGGATACTCTATATCCGTCACACCTATGTGAATAGCGTTCGACGTAGCAAACACACTGTGCGCGAAATAATATTTCCGTGCGTGTAACAAGTTTGTACATCCGTACAGCCGAAAATATATTGTTATTTGTTAATAATAATATTCTGAGTGAAATTTGTGATCCCACAATCAATCCGAATCCCATACCCGAAAACCGTTACAAGGGCGTGGCACGACAAGTCCGTGCATGTCGAGACGCAGTAGGGCAGCCATTTTGGATACCTTGGGAAGGACGGGATACGCAATTCGAGAGGCTTTTCTGTGTTTGGGCCATACTAAAACACAGTGGCGACCGTAAATCCAGCCAAAGTAAGTGGCTACGAGAAATACATATATAACTTGATAATTCGTTGTTCCGGTCACAACCCATCGATGCAAATAAGTGGTAGTCGGAAGGAGCCAAGTCTGGTGAGTAAGCCGCATGGGGTAGCACTTCCCAGCTGAGTGTTTTCAACGTGCCGCGAACGAGTTTTGCCGTATGTGATGGAGCATTGTCATGGAGAAAAATGAGCATGTGTTGCCTTTTTCGATATTCTGGTCGTTTTTCGAGTAGCAAACGGTTCAAATCGATCAATTTTGTGTTTGTGAATCGTCTTCGTCCAATAACGCTTGCAATTCTACATCTTCGTACCTTTTTTTCGGCTTTCCGTGTTCCTTGTCTGCAATATCGAAATCACCACTTTTGAACCGCCGAAACTATCGTTCACACGTATCTTGTGATGGAGCATGTTCACCATAAGCTTCTCGAAGTAATCGGTATGATTCAGCAGCAGTTTTCTTCAAATAAAAACAAAAAACTAATGCTGACCGCGAATGCTCTTTATTTGGCACAAATTTCGACATATTGAACACAGCAAAACAGTACTATGCGAACACTTTTTCAATTTATCACTTATGCGCGTTTGACACTTGTTGATGACACAACAAAATGGCATATACGTCAAATCTTTATACTTCACATTGCATTGGTGCGCCATTTGTTGTCTCAAATCCGCATTTCATACTTGTACACCTGGTATACGTCGTAGGCTTATAGAAAAATCAGCCCGTTAGCTAAAATCCTAGAAACTTAGCTAAACGCCGGCCAATAGAGTATGGAACCGTGAATTAGTGTAATAGCTTAGTAAATTCAGCTTCTTAGGCTAAAAGCCGGCTGTTAGCCTAACGGCCTGACACGCTTTGGGCAGTTAGAAAAATGATTATTGGATAGCGTTGCGAATGTGAATAAAACATTTAATTACACATGCACGTTATTACATACGTTATTATTTATTGATGCAAGTAGAGCTCATGTGGCAACGAGAGTTGCACAAAATCTTTGCTTTAAAGCAAGCACACCTGTTCGTCTGACACTGATTCTTGGCTATTTTACAATTGCATTTTTGATACCCCTGACCACCACTTGCTGACTGCTTTGCAGCAGCTTCTCTCAAGGTGAGAAATATGTCAGGAGGGACGTCATTTGCAGTAATACAGTTGGTGCCTGATTTAGCTATATCAGAACGAGAAAACCAACCTCTCGGCAAACCATCTTTTGTACCAATTTGGTACACGTCATTCTTAAAATCCATTACCACCCCGAAAATGTTATTAAAATCTAGAGGCTCGCGATCAACGGTGGGAACGGACAATGTAATTGAGTGTGATAAAAGCGATTTTAAAATTTCATCGGGTAACAAATTAATAATTGAATTAAATGAAATTGATTTAGTATGCTTATATGTTCGTCAATGGATATACAATAATAATTGGTACACTGAAAAAAATATTTTTTTTTTCAAAAAAAAAATTTGTTGATTTAATAAAACCGGAAGATTGTATGTTGCCAAGCAGATAATTTGATTGGATTAACAAAATATTTGTACAAAATATTTTGTTTTTTTTGTTCTTTTGACTATTTTGTTTGTTGACTATATTGATTTGTTCTTTTTAACTAAGTATTTTATACTATTAATTATACATAACATAACATTAACTAAATATTTCTTTGAATAAATTTACTATTTTTAAAAACGTTAATGTTCTTGGTTCAACAAAATTATTTTATTGAATTAACAAAATTGATCATTAACTTAAAAAAAAAAAGATTTTGTATGATACCATTTTCAGAATTCAATTATTTCATTTTGTTCAAATAATAGACGTGTACTTAATTTAATAAAATAAATAATTGAATCAATAAATTGAAAAATCAACAAAATTGTTTTGTTGATTCTACAATATTTTTCCCTCAGTGTAGTCATGCAGAAATTCGATAAATAATTAAGAATGAGAAGCGAGCTCCTTCTGCCACTTGAATTCAAAGTGAACTGATCTCAAGAGTCGACATTAAAAACAAGGACATCTAAGCCATAACAAATATTAAAAGTATAATTACATATAGGTATAGCGTTTAACTAAGTTTCTAGGATTTTAGCTAACGGGCTGATTTTTCTATAAGCCTACGACATATATATACATATATATATATATATATATATATATATATATATATATATATATATATATATATATATAATAATAATAATAATAATAATAATTATATATATAATAACAATTATATATATAATAACGATCTATGTATGAAACAACAATAACTGTTGTGACATGTATTTTACAGTAATTTTTTAAGGCAAAAGAAGGTAAACTAAATCGATCCTATTTCCAAAATGTTTTTAATAGTTAAATTGTTCAAATAATTTTAAGAAAAACTATTATAAAAATACTGTCACACAAATACAAGTCGTGCTTCGGCTGTCATCGTTATTCTGTGTGAGCGTCGTGTGTGTGGGGTTGTAGTTCTCGCATTTATTAACAAAGCGCGCGAATTCTCTTAATCTATCTCTGCATCTCTAGATCTCTATAAAGCTCGATGCCCGCGCTCTAGCGAGCGAGAAGTCTCTATCTTACGTAGCGCTCTCGAAAGACCCTATCTTCTCTATCTCACTATCCTCTCCCTCTCTCCCTCTCTCTCTCCCTCCCTCTCTCTTTCCCTCCCCCCCCTCTCTCTCTCTCCCTCTCCCTCCCCCCTCTTCTTTTTCTTCTCTTTTCTGTCACTTCTACGCTCGCTTTATTTTTTTCTGATTGTTCATTCGTTCATGTCCCGGTGAAAATAGTATTTTGTAAAAATTGTGGTATATCAAATATGCATAAATATGTCCATGACTGACGTCTTTGTCTTGTATAATCTTTCCATAAATATACGTATGCTGATGAAATAAAAATAAAACCGTACTAAAATGACAATTTTATTAATTTCATTATTTTTATTATTTTTCTTCTATACATACGTACTATAAACAAATTACATATGAGAAAGAATATACATATATAAGCGTATATTTTTTGTATAGATTACATACATTTATATTTCTTTTTACGTGAAAAATTTGTTATCGAGTATTGTAACTATTACTTGACTCTTTATTTTGCGCGCCTATATATAGTATGTGTCAAAATACCATTAGGCGTGCATCTAATAAATTGTCAAATATTTCGACATTACGAAGACCCCTATTTCTTTCATGAAATTAGATGGATACGTTTAAATAGCATGCACGCATACATGCATTCACACATGCACACACACGCATACACGCAGACAGTGTAGGAGACGACAATCGCTGCCCGTTCGTGAGATCGAGCCCGAGCCTCGACTTGCAATGTTTTTTCTATCGCCAATTACGCACACAGAGACGCTTTGGCTATCAGTGTGACGACGCGCCGAGCGAGATTGTCATCTTTCCTCTTTCTCACTCTTACTCATGCGATCGAGACTGCTCCGTCT
Source organism: Temnothorax unifasciatus (assembly GCA_030770225.1). NCBI lineage: Eukaryota > Metazoa > Arthropoda > Insecta > Hymenoptera > Formicidae > Temnothorax > Temnothorax unifasciatus. The sequence continues at coordinate 63,532 of JASTWK010000418.1, read as the reverse complement.
CCGTCATGCTTTCACAGCGTGAATCTGAGGAGACAACCAATGTTGTACTTCTTGTATTGTGCTGTATTTTTAATATGTTGTACACCTCTCTAGTAATAAAAAATAAAGTAACTTGTGTTAATGCGCAATAGTTTACTTATAACATATAATTGTCAATGTTTTTTATGTACATAATATATGCAGTCTGTAGAAGTCACTTCTGAATAACATGCGTGGTCGAGCGCGTAAGGCGACTGGTTGGAATGCTGGACGTCTCAAGTTTGATCCCCTGTTTTTTTTTAAATTTTTTTTTTAACATAAAAGTATTAAAATAACTTATTCTGCAATACATAAAAATAAAAAATAATTACTTTATATTTTTTATAGTTATTCACATTTTTTCCGGCAAAGCATATTTAGCAACGACATATTCGTCTTTAATTATTTGTTGCCTTGCTAAACAAAATGTGAATAACTATAATGAATATAAAGTTATTATTTTTTACTTTTATATATTGCAGAATAAGTTATTTTAATACTTTTATGTTAAAAAAAAAATTTTTTAAAAGCAGGGGATCGAACTTGAGACGTCCAGCATTCCAACCAGTCGCCTTACGCGCTCGACCACGCATGTTATTCAGAAGTGACTTCTACAGACTGCATATATTATGTACATAAAAAACATTAACAATTATATGTTATAAGTGAACTATCGCGCATTAACACAAGTTACTTTATTTTTTATTACTAGAGAGGTGTACAACATATTAAAAATACAGCACAATACAAGAAGTACAAAAGAGTGTGTCACGTAGCGGTTAGGCAAGTTATTTTCGGCAGTGTGTGAGAGCGTAGGAGAGTGTTGGTAAAGGTGTAAGGGTGAGAGGGAGAGAGTGGAAGAGCGAGAGTGCGTGTGGAAGTGGAGGGGTGCACTTGGACACCGTTCAAATGGACACGGTGCTAAAGGACACAGAGATATTGGACACGACACTTTGCGCACGGTTCAATCGGACACGGTGCTTTTGGACACAGGAATTATTGGCCAAATGTCTTTTGCACACAGAAAGTAAATTATTAAAAAATTCGCTCTGTTCAGTTGCGCACGGAAATATGCGCACCAGTCTTTTGCACACGAAAAGATGCCCACCGTTCATTTGGAGACGCAAAATATGCGCACCGTTCGTTTGCGCACGAAAAGATGCGCACCGTTCGTTTGCCCACGAAAAGACGCGCACCGTTCGTTTGCACACGAAAAGATGCGCACCGTTCGTTTGCACACTGAAAGATGCGCACCGTTCGTTTGCACACGGAAAGATGCGCACCGTTCGTTTGCACACGGAAAGATGCGCACCGCTCATTTGTACACAAAAATATGCCCACCGTGCATTTGGACACGCAAAATTTGCGCACCGTTCATTTGCACACGGAAAAGATGCACACGAGAAGAAACGCACCGTGCATTTGCACACGGAAAAGATGCACACGAAAAAAAGCGCACCGTGCATTTGCACACCGAAAGAAGGACACTGTGCATTTGCGCACGAATGTCGCGAAAGAGATAAGTTGTATAAAATATTGAATAATTTTATTTCTTGGAGTTATTCAACGTCAGGAAGTTCATATCGCAGGCTTAGCGGTAAACGCGCGATGAGCAGACGGCCTGACGACGTGTAATCTTGGGAGATCGAAATTATGAGTTAGGTTGTGACCGGACGATGTCACTCGAAGGCACGGATGACGCGTTATTGTTTCCCGTTTCACGGTCGCCACTCGGTTTAACCTTGAACTACCGAGAAGGTTAAGGACTTCGTATCCCTGATTAATATTATTTTCTACGTTTCAGATGGACGCCCAGGATGGACCGTCGATGCTGCTTTGGCTCCCCGGATCCTCGCTTTACATCGCCTACCGGATCACCAGATGTCTTCCTAATTATTACTAATTACGCGCTAATACTCTTTCTCTGTTTCAGCTCCTGCCCCGGATGGATCACCGCTGCTGCTTGACTTCCCTGGATCCTCGCTTTACATCGCATACCAGATCGTCGTTGGACCACGCATGATCATCGCCGATGGACAAGGTAGGTATCAGGAGAGTATGGGTAATTACGTAAATAATGTCGAGACTTGTTTAAGAATTATAAATTCTTTAATTGTAGCTTATTCTTCCAGCACTACAAGCCGTTTCACAATCGTCGAACTTATGCGTCACAATCGAGTCGCATTAAGTCGCGCAATTATTTATCACTCGGTTCACAATGCTCGCATTTACAATTAACGTCGGAGTATTCGGTGGTTTCATACGAAGGTTAACACTGTCCGTGCAATATGTCGTAGCCGCGTAACACGATGTCCGCGGTTGTAGTATACTCGATACGCACTTCTCGAAATTAACTAAGTATCCGAATTTCAACTTGTCGTAATTGCTAACACTTAATTGCGGTGGCAGCTAAGTGCCTCTCGATGTTGTATAACGAGATAATTTAACGCGATAGTACGCGGGAGTACTCGGTTGTAAAGCATAGACCGTATGTTACGAGCGCGGAGTGAGACACGTCTGTTCGCCACGGCTATACCCGAGAGACTGCCAAGAGTGGCGCGGCTCGCGCTGGCTCCCCACCGCGGTATATTGCCCCCACTCGCGGGTTGTTTTCGCCGATTGGCGTGACGTCACGACTTTCTCTTTTCGCAAAAACTTGTTATTCGCTCTGGTTCCGCCGCGCGCTGCGTGATATTCACGCCCTTCCCCGGTGACGCCCTACGCCGTACTCGCGGATGGAAATTTCCGCTCGCGGTACGTTCTACGCAGTGTTCCCTCTCGGTGCCGCTGCACCAGGTTATCACTTTTCCTATTTCGCGCGCGCCGTCGACGGCGACCCGTGCGCATCCCTCCGGGGATGTCCCTGACGCCGCCCCCGGGCCTTTTCCCCGTGGAGGGTCTTCGGGTGTGCTGGAGGTTGTCCGCCATTGACGCCGACCTGTGCGCACTGGCTCTTTAGTGCCCCTGACGTCGTTTCCGCGGTGACTTCCCGTGGAAGTCGTCCGGGTCGCTTTCCAGACGTCGGCCCTTGACGCCGACCCCATGGGTGCGTGTCCCACGTTCTGGATCGGAGGCCTCCGGTCTTCCTCCTCGTAGACGGCGTCCACCTAGGTGTTTCGGCAATGCGTTGCCTGGCAATGGCGCCGACCTTGTGGGCGCTTGCCCCAGGTGACGGGCGCGTAGTTTTCGTCCTCGTTCCCCGCAGACGGTGCCCGGTTTGGGAGTTTGTTACCCCCTGGGCTGAGGACGACGCCGACCCACTGGTCGCGTGCCCCAGGTGTCGGGGAGTTAGATCCCGACTCCGGTCCTCGAGGATGACGCTTCGCTGGGGAGTTTGCGGTCCCCTGGACTGGTGATGGCGCCGACCCGATATTCGCGTGCCCCAGGTGCTGGAGCGGCGATTCCTACCTGTTCTTCCCGTGGAAGACGCTCTGGTTGGGAACTCGGTGCCTCGTTTGTCGATGTTGGCGCCGACCCTCTGGTGACGTGTCCCAGGTGTTGGGGAGTTCGTTATCACCCTCGTTCCCTGTGGAATACCCCCCGTTAGGGAACTCGGAGGTCGTTGGTTGTGCGATGACGCTGACCTGGTGACTGTGTGTCCCAGGTCCTGGGAAGGCCGTTCGTGACCTTTATTCCTGGAGATTGCCGCGTTTCGTTTCTGTCGCTCATCCGCGTATCTGCTAGCGCGTCGTTGGGACTCCCTGGCCTGTAGGGAATCAAATGAGGTTTTGCTCTCTTTCGCGGGGTGCGCGTGTCGGGGTTCTCGTTCTGTCGCCCGTGGCTCGGTCAAAGCGCGCGGTCGCAAGGTTATGTTGTCCTTGTGCGTTTGACAGGTGAGGTTATGTTCTCCTTGTGCGTTTGACAGGTGTGTAACGCGTGGTGTCAAACGCGAGAAATCTACGAGAGGAATGCAAGGCGAGGAAAGAGCAAGGTGAATAGAATCTAATAATAATAAAATAATCGTATTTTTCATTAATTCATAATAGCTTTTATTTCTCTCTCTTCAGGTTCACTACGTCGGGTACTCTGGCGGTGGGAAGAGTGACGGCGACGAAGCGAGAGGAGACGATGTGTGGGACATCGCGGTGACCGGAAGATCCGGTGACTGGCTCCGTGATCGTCGTGTGACGCGAAGAGTCAGGAACAGCGGTCCTGAAGAAGAGGAGACTGGCGGGGTAAGTGAAGAGACTTATTATCAAAGAATAAATTTAATCCGCAATAATATTGAAAATGGAACAGATAATCCGTTGATTTATTAATCTGTCGATTGAAAGAGCTAACAGTGCTGTCATTAACTATCTTTATTAATTTGTTTATTATTTATTGACGAATCGTGCAACTATTAATTCACTTTTGTTTTAGAGCGAGGACTGGCAGAGAGCGATAAGCGTTTCAGGTGAATATCTACGTCCGAACAATGCACTAAGAGAGACGTGCAGCGACCTGGTTCACTCCTGATGTCCTGAGCATCCTGAGGGAGGCGTCCCGGAAAGTGAAAGTCTCATACGTCCTGAGAGAGGCCCGCAAGGAATAAGATGGTACTTGCACCCTTGATCGGAAGGATAGTCAAGAGAATAATTTGTTGTACAATCAGATAAGTGTCTTTTAAATCTATTTCCTGAATCACATTAACTGATTATGCTACTAATTATATGAAGAACAGAGTAAAGGCTTGTAAAAACTTTCTGTTTCAGAATGGAGTAACTGCCGGGATATATGCGCCTGAGGGGCTGGGATACAAGGATAATGGATACTATGCATCGTGGGATAGAATAAATACACATAAAATTTAAGGTAATCACTTTGCTTTAATTGCAATAACTGTAGCGAAGTATTAATGGTTTCTATTTTTGAGTCCCTTTTTATAATAACTTGTAATTCACGCGGTTTAAAATAAAGAAAAGTATAGAAGAATTTAATATGATAAAAGTCGAAGCGAGATATTTGCAAGAAAGTCGTTAAGTCAAAAGTTCATAAATAATAGTGATCACTAATACCGAGGAAAGTAAGCAAAATAATCGAATAATTCTCTTATTTTTATTTCAGATAGAGAGGAGGAGGATATCTTTAGAGCAAGCAGAGAACTTCAAAAGCTACAAGAATATCGTTCTGGATAATCCGATGGAGCAGGACTCTGTAAGGACACGCGTGGTGCTAACGGGTTGCAAGTAGTAAACAGGAATTTAGGAGCGTTTTTGTTTGCGTATTGAAAAAGCGTCGAGTAGTTTCCATTAAATTGTAGAACCGTGTTATGATCTCTATTTATTGCGACTTATTTGTAGAACGTAGTATGTTATGCGAAAATAATGATTATTTATAAGTAACAACGTTAATTTGCAATATTAATTGTAACTGTATTAAATGTTATTCTATTTAATTGATCGTTATTATTTGTATTTCAGCGAGTAGATTGTAATTATTATATAGTTGTAAAATTACTTTATAAATAATTCAATATAGAGATAAAGAATATAGTCATATGTGTAACCAATATATACATGTTATTTTTAATATTTCCTTCTAAATTTCCGTAATAGTTGTTCCTTTATAAAAGTTCAATTTCGAATTGCTGTGAATTATATAATAGTAATGTAATTATTATAAAACTGTTTGATCTATTAAATAGTTATTTAACATAGAAACTTGCTATTGAAATTTTATTAGATAATTGATTGACACTGATATCATCTATTTGTGGTTTAGAGATTATTCTAGCTTGTTCAGCAGGATAGGAAACTAAATGTTTGTAATACTGTACGTAAAATATTTTATATTTATACCAACATTAGAAAAACTACATTTGTATCAACACTAGAATCTAAATGAAAATGTAAATAAAATCACAGCGCTTAGTATCATACTTAACAATATTACGAAAGAACTGAAGTATCTTTGGCGCGTCATACATTTGTAGAAATAAAATATCTATATTTAAAATAAATAATATTGTAACTCTTACAACTGCGGTTAGAGACAGAGAACAGAACAGGGTTATCAAATGTTTGTAATACTGTACGTTGAATCAATATTTTATAATATTTATATCAACCCTAGAATCTAAATAAAAATGTAAATGAAGTCACAGCACTTAGTACTACACTTAAAATTTCACGAAAAAACTTAAATATCTTTGGCACGACATTCATTTGTGCAAATTAAATATTCTCAAATGAATGATATTGTAACCGTAATAATGACATATTGCTGCATTTTAACTTATCTATGTCATACGTGTATAAACCTTATTTTAAAGTCAATTAAAGATTTTACTTTGTAGTTTTGATTAGAATAAATGAATTAAAAACGAAAAAGACTAAAAATAAATAAATTGCGCACATTTTATCTTTGTCTCTAATAGTAAACGTTAGTAATTAAGTAATCAATAAGGAATAATTGTTTCGAATTAAGTAATTGTTAAAGAGACAGTTATTTTACTTAATGTCCATTTCTACAACTTCCTAGAGCTAGAAGAAGATAAAAACTATTTTAAACCGAGATCAAAATAAGTCTGTATTTATCGAAGTATGGCTAGAAATGGACATTAGACGGCGATCTATTTTTCCATAAAGACCTTTTTCAATTATGCATTAATTAATTAATAATTATGCATTAATAATTCTTATACAGCTGCTATATCTTGTATTGCAAATTGGACATCGAGGATTTTCTAAACGTTCAATACACTGATGACAACAATGCGTGATGACCACAGGGTATGAAAGCATGTGTGCGTTGGTTAGCAAGACACACCGTACAAGTGTCTATAGAAGATACTTCTTCTGAAGTATTTTGATTATCCTCGAGATTCCAATTCACAGTGTGGTATGGAAGGTCTTCTGTAGAGGCACTATTGTCGAGTAAAGATGAATAATCATCTTCAGGTACTTCGTATATCCATTCGTCATCTGTAGGAAAATAAAGAAAGTTCACAGTATTGTACATACCAATATTTATATATCAAAATTAATTCGAATATATATTAGAACAGTATATTTGAACTGCTTAGTACCTTCTGTTCCGTTAAAATTATCTTCCGTAATAACGTTTATCTCAGATTGCTCATGCGTTGTCTGTACACTAGAACTGTTTCCATCATTATCTAAAAACAAATAGATTTCGCATTTTGAATATTTAATGTACAATAATATAATTTTTGTAGGTAGATATATGCAAGTATTAAAAATAAAATCAAGAATAAAAGATGTAAAAAAACTGAAATACTTGTAAAACACGAAAAATCACTTTTATTACCTGAACTTGTTTCAAGTACAATGGTTTCCTCTTCTCTGACTGCATCTGTTTCCTCCTCTTGACTAGATGTATGAGCAATATTTGTTTCAACTTGCTCATGCGTTATTGTCTCTATACGGGAAGAACTCTCTCTATCGCTATCTGAAAACAAATAATTTTCACAGATTTTAAATATCCATATGTAATAAAATAATTTATTGAAGGTAGATATATGTAAATATTAGGATATTATTTCTTAACATTAAATTCAAAATAAAAATTTATATACACACATTTATACTAGAGATTGCCTTCTATCAGCTAGTATCATATTTTTTAAAGATTTTTCCTAAATTTGAAGAAAATAATGTACTTCTAAGACACAAGAAATAAGCTTTGAGAAATTGAAAACCAAACCAATGTATCCAGATTACGTTCATGAAAATAATACAGATAAAAATATAATACTTTTAAGAAATTACAAGAATGTTGAACTTATCCATTATCATAATAAGAACAATTACTATTGTTTAAAATGTCATTTATAAAAAAAATTATTGAAATAAAACTTTTAAATTTTAAAATCTCGATATATGCTAACATACGAATATGTTAACATATGAACAAGAAACAAACATGTACAAATACATATCAATTTATAAGCTCATTAACTAAACAGATTATAATGGTGACTTTTTTCTATGAATTTCTTTTCTATAAAAACAGTTAAAAAACTAAGATATTTGTAAATTATTTAAAAAATCATTCTTATTACCTGTACTTGTTTCATGTATATTGTTTATCTCTCTTCGATTAGGTAAATTTCTATGTCTGCGTATGCGTCTTATATTTTGTCCCCCTGAAACAAAAAATTAATAATAAACATATTAATAATAAACATAATTTTCTAAGGCAAATGTATACTATTATTATGTATTTAAATTTTCTTATCCTCTTGCTATTTATTTCTTAACTGTTTTAACTATTATTAATTTTTATATACATATAAAACAATTTTAAAAATATAGCATAGCTTGTTTTATTACATTTAGTAAAAGGAAAAAAAATCTTAATAAACTTGTTAAAAAATGTTCTTAAATGAAAGAAAATTAGTAGAAAAGAAAGAAAGTTAGTAAAATTAGTAATATTTACATGTATGGAAGGTTTCTTCTGTATTATCCGAAAATAACTCCACGTCTACAACATGCTCATCATTTATATTGATATCTGCAAAAAAAAATATTTTTTTACATATATTTTTATTCTTGAAATAAGTGTCATAACAACAAATTAATAAGTTAATATGGTAAAAAATAATTTAATTTTGTTTAAAGTATTATAATGTAATATACACAGGGTAAATGTTGTACTCTTGACATCGGTCGAGATACTTCTTACATTGATTATGAGGGAATAGAAGCGATTATGTTAACAAAAATGTCTTATACCGTTTTGTGAAATTTGCAATAATAATCAAAGATATTGATGAAATTGTATGAATGCGAACGCGGTCTTTACGGAACACCCTGTGTATATATGTTTTATATATATATATATATATATATATATATATATATATATATATATATATATATATATGTATGTTGTGTGTTTATGTGTGAATGTATATATGGAGGGGTTAAAGCCATAATGGTGTAAGTCACTTTTTTTAACCTATCGAGTTAAGTTCATATATGCAGTCTACACATGCAGATATGTTGAAAAAAGAAGAAAAAAAAAGTTGTCAAAAAAATTGACTTACACCACTATGGCTTTAACCCCTCCATATGTATATGTATTCACACATACATGCATACACGCGCACACGAACATCTAATAGGTATGTTTGTAATACATTTACCTTCTAATAATGTCATTTGTTCCATTTGAAACATATTGTTTCTGGTAAACATTAATAAAAATTCTTTCAGTGACAACCTAAAGAAAATTAATTTTTAACAATATAATTATTATGTTACGTCTATTATTATGTTTACTCGATTTAATACGTAAAAAATTACGAAATAATAAAATAATACCTTCCACTAACTAGGTCCTCTTGCGCATTTATAATTTTAGAATCGAGTTCTCTATTTGCTCTTGTACGAGGTCGTCGAGGTCTAATACCATTCTTTAAGCGACGTAAATCTAATTCTTGGTCAGTAATCAAATGTGATAATTTATCTGGAAAAATATTTTGAAATTGAAGCCTTATTTATACTTATAATGTAACATCACATATGTGTGACGCAAATTTTGTAAAAAAAATACTATAGGTCGTCATACATTTGTGATAAATTACGTAAATTGTTTATTTCTTACAAGGAATGCATGCATATAATCACGTATGTATAAAAATATTTTATGTACTTAATAGAAAATATTTTGCCATTATATTGATACAAACATTACCTAAAAATGTCCATACATTTGTATTCCTTGTTCCTATTTTTTGTACTGCGATATTATGGAAACTTTCCACTATGTTGTTAGTACGTACAGGACAACGGTAGGTACTAATTTTTGATGCCATGTTGGACCAGGTAAGTCTCAGATATGACATAAATTGTAAAATATGTGGATATTCATTTGAAAATAAGTCAGCTTCAGTTTGTATGATGGATAAAGCTTCTTGAAACTTTTCTGGTGGTAACAAAGGCAATGTCATAGTCATTGACAGTACAGTTTTTGGAGCACTTGAGAGGTGTAGTTTTCGCCATTTACGCAGAACAGCCTAAAAAAGAAGGAAAGAGATGTAATTTAATTTAATGCAATTTTTTATATTTTCTATAACATTAATCAATCAAAAGACATAATGTCTTATCACGTGTGACATATATTTGTAGTAAAAGACTCCGAAATAAAAGAAATGGTAATTACGTTAAAATAATAAAATATAAAATAATATTTGCGATATATTTAGCATATTTGTAAAAATTTTTGTAATTTTTCTTTTACTCTTGAGCAGTCAACATCAATTTTAGTTAAAGACGTAACATAACATAATATACAAAATTCAATTTTTACGTATATACAAAAAGCAGGGCCAATTGGTTGTAATATCAAAAAATATTTTCGTAACTTATATTTAATCACAATTCGTGCATAATACTCATATTACTTTTTGAAAAAAGTACAAAAATTCAGCATAAATGAAGCAAGTAACTTATAAATTTTTAGTGACATATTGTCGAAGTCCAATTTCTGCGATATAATGGCAAAATACAACAATATTAATAAAAATATGATTATATATACCTGATTGAAGTGAAACCAACATCCAGTTAATTTAGCTGTAGTAAAATTTTTATTTAATGATTTCACTGCAGCCATTTCGAAATCACTCATAATAAATTTTATATTTTGTTTAAGTTGTGGCACAAGTTCTATAATTTTGTCCCATAAAGCATCATATAAAGTTGTTGTACGTACATCACTCATTACGAATAATGTTGCAATGCCCTGAAAATACAAGTTATAAATAATGTTTAAAATTTAAAGGAACATCTTAAAATTATAATATATACTTACTGTATCCATGTATCGTATATGTACAGTGTAAAGCTGTGCAATATGAGGCATGCGGGGGAGAACCTTAAGAATAATAAATAAAATTAGATTTAAAATTGTACAATATTATCTGTTACAATATTTTGTTGTACTATTACGATTTTTTTAAACATAAAAAAATTAATTTAATTTCTTAATTTTGAGAACAGATATTTGTACTTACAGAAAATGTTCCATCTACGTAAATTTCAGTAGTAGAAGCTAATGCATCTAGTAAATAATTGGTTGATAAAATTATTGCAGTTTTTCCATTCGATGTAGTTATATTTTCTTTATAAATATTTTCAATTATGTCAGAGTTTTTTAGAATATCATATAATGATGCCAATGTATCAGGTACACGTGGTTGGCTCTTTGTACGTTCACGTCGCATGTTACATCTCATAGACGTAAAACTTAAATATTGTGCTGCATCTGGATTGCTAGAAACAAAAAATATATTAAATATAATGCAATATAAATTTTAATAACAGTGACACAAATATACAAAATAATTGACCTTTTATAAAGTTCAAATAAATTTCAGTCCAATATGTCAAACATTAATTAAGTATAATAAAAGTAAAACAAACTTTTTATTAAATTTTTATAGAACTCTAAGTAGTAAGTTTTATATAGTTTATAAAAAAGACAAACGCTATATTAATTACTTAAAATTCTACAAGTTATTAATAAAGACTGATTTAAAGAATAATTGTAAGTATTTCAGCAATTATATTTTAGTAATTTTAAAGGCATTAATTATAATATTGATAGATAATTGAAATTTATAAATAAGAAATATTTTCTTCAACTTTTTTTTATAACAATATTATACATGAAATTTGTTACTTTTTATAAATCAAAAATTTATGACAATTATTTTAAAAATTTGTCATTATATTAAGAAATTCCTTATTAAAAATGCGATTATTTTTATAATATAAATGATCTATTAGTATAAAATTAATAAAGTTACACAAATTTTGCAAGATATTGAAGAAAAAGTATATGACAAAGAAATTAGTAGGTCTGTGTTTACATATAACTTTATTCTATTAATAAGCCTGATTGCAACCTGGACATAAAAAATATTTTATAACATATTAAAAATTATTCGTATTCTATATTTCATGTTATATAGAACTTTAGGACGAAGGCGGTAAAGAAATAAAGTATAAAAATATACGTATAAATTAGAAAAATATAAAACACAAAAACTAGATTTTTATGAAATATATTATAATAAGAGTAAAATTAATAGAAATGATGGTGTTGTTATGTACATTAAAGAAGGAATAAAAAAAATAACGCAGGTAATAGAAATTGGTAGACTAAAAATAATGCTGTTATAATGACTGAAAATCAAAATATAGAGATTTCTGCATTATATAGATTATACGATTTTCCCAAGACTAAATTTATAATGAACTTAAACATTCTTAAGTAAAAATATAAATATCAATAACCATCTAGTCATAGGAGATTATAATATAGATCTGTTAGAATTAAACAGCTTAGATCAAGAACTATTAAACAATTTCTTAGAAAAGGGTTATATACCATGCTTTCAAAATGTTACACAACCTCTAGATAATCCAGCAGAAGGTAAAGGATCTTGCATTGATAATGTATTCATAAAAACAAACTTTAAATTATAATTCTTACACAATAACAAACAAATTTACAGATCACTATCCATTATTTGTCAGCATAGATAAAATAGATATGAAACAAAAAATAAACAACTCATATTGTGGTATTAACTATAATAAATTGATAAATATAACCAGTAAATTAAACTGGAACAACATATTAATGCAGGATCCTAATATGGTGATATAATTAATAATAAATAAAATTAAAGATTGTATAAATGAAGCCAAATATGATAAGAAAAAGTACAAAAAGAAAAAAAACAAAATAGTTGTACCTTCTACAAACTGAATCAAATATATCTTTTAATCCAGTATGAGTTTTGGAAGAACGTTCTAACATTTCTTGTTTCATTTCAATCTGTTCCTTCATAAATGGTGATCTTGGATGATTATGTTCAGTTACAACGTTTACAGTATTATCCTGAAGGATAGCCCAGCCTCGACATTTTGTTATCCGTCGTGTATTGCATCGGAAGACATTTTCGTAACGTTTATCCATGTAGTACACGTAATCATCATATACATAAATACTTGTTCCTTTCTTTCTTCCAGGAAAAACTTGCATCTATAATGAAATAAATGTGAAATGGTTATGCAATATGTGCCAGGTAATTATATTTTTAATCACAAAAAATATGTAGAGATTCCATCTTTAATTCCTAATAATATTTCTAAATAAAATAAAATGTCAGACTTTGTCTACAAACTTATTAATATTGACAACTCATTACAATTATTAGTGAAGACTAAATTATCAAAAATAATGCACAATGTGAAAAATAATCAAATTTATTTAACTGTAACATAATTTTTTTTTAATTAAACAGAATTGAAATTGCTGTAAACCAAAGCAGTTTCGAATTAGGTAAGTACATAATCATATTACATTCAATTGTATGCAAGTTAATTCAGCCATATTGAAAGCAGCCGATGAAAAACATGCCGATAAAATATTCAATTATACCATCTTTAATTAACATTTAGTTAATAAGAATATTTTATATAATACATTTGAATATACTATGATATTTAATATATACTTAATGCAAACAATGTCTTAAAGAAAACATTTAAAATTTATGAATACATACATTTTTAAGTTTTCTGATTGAATAAATTAACACATAAATATAACATTTTTCTGCTATTCTAGCGTTACTTACGATGATAATAAAACACAAAAATCAAACAAATAAATATTTGATGAAAAATAATACCATTATTTATATAGTCTTTTACATATGTTCTCTTTAATTAATTTATTAAAATAAATTAAATTTTTCTTATCGTCGGTTACTTACGTCGAGATGTAGGCAGTCGAGGAATGCGTCCAATGTATGGAAAAATATGTTGCTACTTGTCGCAACGTCTTTCAGTATATTTCTCTCTAAATATACAGCTACTCGAACTTACAGCACGAGCATTACAACAAAGGCGTTATTACAACAAAGGCATTATTACAACAAACACTATTAAAACAAGCATTTAGGCTTTAGGCGATTAATGACACGAGCAGAGGTTAAAGTTTTAGATCACGACGAATAGGAAGCAATCTTAAAAGATTCCTTTCATGTATGTTATCTCTGATTATATAGATACTTGAAAATACAGCACGTAATTACGAGAAAAGCTCTCTAAGACGAGCAGATTTACGACAAAAGGCTGTATAACAAATTGCAATCACAACACGTTATATGAACGACACGATGTATTCCGAAAAAAGCGCGGGAAGCGTGCATGAACATGAACTACATTTATTCATGTGATATACCGCCTCGGCACATAGTCCAGTCGCTAGGTCGATTGAGCATTTTTTTCGAGGTTGATGGCTTAAGTTAATGTTTTTTTATGTTTTTTGAGTCGTAGAACAAGAATCTGTAAATAGTTTTTTCATAAGTCGACGCAATAAAAAGTTATTAACAATTTATTTGTTTAAATTGCCCTAGGGATCAAACTATACATCCTATAAAAAAATTAACTAAAGAAAATTTGTTCCTCTTTTTACGACGAACAAAATGGCGTTTGAATTTTTTCCAAAATCTTGATTATTGACGGAAATATGTCAATTTTTAGGTAATTACTGCCTACGCGTCGCGGCGTACCCTAGGCGTGCGCGCTCGCGCTCAATTGTACCACACGAGTTTTGCTCCTTTAATTTTAATTTAATTTATTTTTTTTGCTCCTTTTATTACAATTTAGCGCGAGCGCGCACACCTAGGGCACTCCGCGACGCGTAGCAGTAATTACCTAAAAATTGACATATTTCCGTCAATAATCAAGATTTTGGAAAAATTCAAACGCCATTTTGTTCGTCGTAAAAAGAGGAACAAATTTTCTTTAGTTCATTTTTATATAGGATGTATAGTTTGATCGCTAGAGCAATTTAAACAAATAAATTGTTAATAACTTTTTATTGCATCGACTTACGAAAAAACTATTTACAGATTCTTGTTCTACGACCCAAAAAAACATAAAAAAACATTAACTTAAACCATCAACCTCGAAAAAAATGCTCAATCGACCTAGCGACTGGACTAACACTAGCGTGAGGGTGCCTTCACATGGGGCGTAATTTGCGTAAGCGTAATTTGCGCCGTACAATCACAACATCTTAAGGCCATTCTACAATTGCGTAAGCATGGCTGTAAATGTAAGGTTGTAAAAAAATGACCAATCATAGTTGATTATTCTTCGATCGCAAGAATATTCGACTATTAGCATTTTCGCCTGAGCGAGGTTTACCCAACTCAGGTTATATTCGGCCAATCACAGTTATTCTTCTTTTATAACTGGCCAATCACGGTTATTCCATTCTTTAGAAGAATAACTGTGATTGGCCAAAAATAACCTGAGTTGAGTTAACCCTGCTTCAGTCGAAAACGCTATATGATTGATCATTAGGTTTGTTCGCGTCGCATGCTCCAATAAACACCAAGAGCACTTGGATCACGAATAAAAGGTGGCGATTGGAGGAGATGAGTTTTTGGAGTGCGTTGGAGTGATTAGGAGCATGGTGGGGCATGCGACGCGAACAAACCTATTTTCTTACAGCCTTATATTTACAACTACATTTACGCAATTGTAGAATGGCCTTTATTTGAATATCAGCGGACAGATAATGTGATTAATTGGCGCAAGTTACGTTGTGCAGGGGTCATCACCGCTGTAATATTCAACGACATAAGTCGTCACGTAATCCTTTTTATCGTTTAAATAATTACTTTCATCAGCACGTGAAAATGTCCCTTAATAATAGGCAACGAATACCTCGGTACTTCAACGCGATGCGTGACGTGTGATATCCAATAATCGTAATTTCGGAAATGTTGTATGGGCAAGGGCCGAAAATAATGGCTGCGTTCAGTAGAAGAGCTGTATTCGCAACTGTTGTAAAATTCGTAAATCTGATTGGTATATGCTCTTAATCTTGGCTAAATCTAAAAGCATATACCAATTAGATTCACAAATTTTACAGCAGTTGTAAATTCAGCACTTCTGCTAAACGCAGCCAATGATACTGATTCGTTATTTTTGATCACGTGACGTCTTTTGACGCTGAAAATGAGCGTCGAGCGTCTGCATGAAAAGGTACCTTTAAGCCCCTTGCACAATAGGCAATAGAAATAGCGATAGCGACAGCGACAAGGTTGCCGACAAAGCTTTTCCTTTGTCGGCAACCTTGTCGCTGTCGCTATCGCTATCGCTATTGCCTATTCTGCAAGGGGCTTAAAGGCCATTGCACGTAATAAAGTTTTAGTCATAATCGTAAGGTGGTAAGAAAATAGACCAATCACACTCGATTATTCTTCAAGCGCGAGAAGAATAATTGACTGTGATTGGTCTCTTTTCTTACGGCCTTACGATTATGACTAAAATTTTGTTACGTGCAATGGCCTTTAGCTTTACGCTATTGTGCCGAGGCGGTATATCCACAGATTAATCTGTGGTATATCACATGAATATGGATGATTCACACTGCGTCCGATGTTTGACGTACGACGATCCGACATCCAATAGGAAATTTTTATCTCTAATAATAAATTCTGTTATTGGATGTCGGATCATCGTACGTGGAACATCGGACGCAGTGTGAATCCTCCATAAATGTAGTTCATGTTCATGTTCATGCATGCTTCTCGCACTTTTTGGCGGGATACATCGTGTCGTTCATATAACGCTCGTGTAGTAATAGCAATTTATCGTATAGCCTTTTGTCGTAAATCTGTTCGTGTTGGAGAGCTTTTCTCGTAATTACGTGCTGTATTTTCAAGTATCTATATGATTAGAGATAACATACATGAAAGGAATCTTTCAAGATTGCTTCCGATTCATCGTGATCTAAAACT
Organism: Temnothorax unifasciatus; assembly: GCA_030770225.1. Taxonomy (NCBI): domain Eukaryota; kingdom Metazoa; phylum Arthropoda; class Insecta; order Hymenoptera; family Formicidae; genus Temnothorax; species Temnothorax unifasciatus. Next base: position 46,731 of record JASTWK010000418.1, on the reverse strand, counting down.
TTAACCTCTGCTCGGGTCGTTAATCGCCTAAATGCTTGTTTTAATAGTGCCTTTGTTGTAATAATGCCTTTGTTGCAATAACGCCTTTGTTGTAATGCTCGTGGTTAAGTTCAAGTAGCTGTATATTTAGAGAGAAATATACTGAAAGACGTTGCGACAAGTAGCAACGTATTTTTTCATACATTGGACGCATTCCTTGACTGCCTACATCTCGACGTAAGTAACTGACAATAAGAAAAATATTTTCCGTTTGTTGTATACTGAAACGTGCATTATACTAATTTAACCTCTGCTCGTTATGTGCTTAAAATGCGCATGTTGTAAAGCGTCGTCTACAATGGCAGCAGCAGTATACAGTAAAGGCCATTGCACGTAACAAAATTTTAGTCATAATCGTAAGGCCGTAAGAAAATAGACCAATCACAGTCAATTATTCTTCTCGCGCTTGAAGAATAATCGAGTGTGATTGGTCTATTTTCTTACGACCTTACGATTATGATTAAAACTTTATTACGTGCAATGGCCTTAAAGCCCCTTGCAGAATAGGCAATAGCGATAGCGATAGCGACAGCGACAAGGTTGCCGACAAAGGAAAAGCTTTGTCGGCAATCTTGTCGCTGTCGCTATCGCTATTTCTATTGCCTATTGTGCAAAGGGCTTAAGACATAAGCAGTAACTTATTGACTAATGGGATTTTTATAATTCAAGAATAATCGACTGTGGTTGGTCAATAGCTTACTGCTTACGTCTTACTACATACTCCTGCTGCCATTGTAGACGACGCTTTTAATAGCCCTTTTGTTGTAATTATGTGCTCGTGTTGTATCTCTAATAGCGAACTCGATTGGTCGAATTCGCTATAAGCAATTATGAAATTTCATAATTGAAATAGAACATAATAAAAACTTTTAAAAGTGCGTACGTATGCATATTTCCCTCGATTTTTACGTTACATATTTTTTTATCTAACTGCTGCTTTTGTGGTGCTTCGTATATGTGTGTTATATTAGCATTTTTATTGTATTATAATAATTATGTTCATGTTGTATTTCTATTTTACTTACATAATCGTGAAATTTTATATATTTTGCAAGAAGTGGTTCATTCTTTATCCGTGATATATTTTGTTGTTGTAGAACGTAAGTAAAAACGGGAATAGGAGAAATTACGTATTTATCACGTCTTAACTATGTATTACTATGTGCTAAAAAAAGAGAATTCTCTCTGTATATTTCCAACTTATATATTTTTTTAGGGAATTAATTTAATCGCATAATTTGTATAATAAAATGAAAGATTTTGTTAACAAAACTAATACTTACGTGGACTTGTAAACATTATAACTAATTCGTTTTCAATTGAAAAATGAGAAAAATGTATCGACCGTATTCTCAATATCATTTTTTATACTGTAATATAAATTTTGCTTCTTTATGAAATATTTAATCATTGAAAATCTTGTAGTTTATATATTACAGTAAGAATATTAATTTTTAATTTTAATTATGGATTAACGTATTAAAAAATTTTTGAGCAAAGTAATTGATGTATAATTTATATTTCACTCACTACTTGTGTAAAAAGTATTCAAAAGCATTTGCATGTTTTGCAATACTGCTGCGTGTATGATAATAAAATATACATATAGTAATAAAAGCTAAACTTTTTGACGTAATCAATCACTATGTTTTATTCTTCTTTGTATTAATACTTGTTTTATGAATAAATTATCCTTATAATTTAAGAATTTATAAAAAAACGCTTATACATGTGTATAATTCCACACTATTATACAGATTTCGAAATAACTTCATTCTTTACATTTTTATTATTTTTTAAAAATTAAGATATATATTTATTTATTTATTGTTTTCCAGATGGAAGAAATATGTGGAAAAAAACCTGGTAGCATTATTTATGTTTACGATGATTACACTTACAACAAAGATTCGCGAAATACAAATATTCTACGGTGTAACACTCGTCGATCTACAAAATGTCCTGGCACTCTTAAAATTGATAAGGATGGCAAAATACATATAGTTCAAGATCATAATCATCTTAAAGTACAATGGAAAGCAAAACAATTCGCCATGAAACAAGAAATGTTGCAACTTTGCAGAGATACATCTTTACCTTTGAAAGAAATATTTGATAGTGTCTGCAGAAAGTAAGTATATTTCAAATTTTATATTTTTTTAAACTGTAATTCTTAGTTGTAGCTTATATTTATGGCTTTTAACACAGGTATCCTGAAACTGCTGCAACATTGTCATACGGAACGTTAAAGTATTCATTGTATCGTGAAAGATTAAAACTTCGCCCAAGTTTACCAAGAGATATGGAGACTTTTATTAGAACTTTATCAACGTATGAACCTTTTGAACAATTTTACAAAGGGCACGTCATTTGCAGCGATGGAAAAAAGGCATTAATATTTACAAGTAATGAGCTATTGCAAGAGTTACAAAAATCAACAGAACTTTATGTGGATGGAACATTTCATGTAAGTTCGCATTTCTTCTAAAATTATACTATTTTTACATTCTTCTATTATATTTATGTATCAAAAATATAAACATATTTAAAACAATGTTAACTTTTTAGATTGTTCCACGTGTACCATTGATGAGTCAAATGTATACAATACATACCCGACATATGAATGTAGTAAGTATGAGAGTATATAGTAACATTGCATATTATATCATAATTACAGTTTGTTGAAATTGAATCTGTAAAAGTTATAATAAAAGTTTATTTTTCAATTATTTTTTTAAATATGTTATTTTATATGTATAATATATATATATATATATATATATATTTTTTTTTTTAATATTGATCTTATTTAAGAAACAAATACAAATTTTAAAATAATTTAAAAAGATAATATGATTTTATGTATGTACATAAAATTGGATATTATGAAAAAACATCTTTTTTTATTTTTTATAATAAATTTATATATTTTTTTAATGTCTACTTTTTTAAATTACTTAAAAATAATAAAATCTTAAAATTTAAAATTAACTTAAAACTAACAAATTAGATTATTTGTTATACCATTACATATTTAAATGTATTGTTTAATTTTAATATGAAGGTTACTACTGTTTATTATATTTTTAGGGTATTGCTATGATCTTTATTCTGTGTGAAAGTCGTTCCAGTAATATGTACAGAGCTATTTGGAACAAAATTATAGAGTTAGCACCAGTGCTTCAACAAAATTTAAAGTTTATAATGAGCGATTATGAGATGGCAGCCATGAAGGTGATAAATGAACAATTTCCAACAGCAGAAATACATGGATGCTGGTTTCACTATAATCAAGTATTATCATTTTACATAATAATTTATATCTTGTTTTCATTTTATATAAAAATTAATATAAAAATCAAAGTTATTCAAATACATAAATATATCAATGTTCACTTACCAGGCACTTTTGCGTCAATGGCGACGATTGGGATTAATGGATGCACCAAGAAGTGTTTTATCGATGATCATGACTATGGCATTGGTTCCTTCTGATTGTTTTGAAGAAGCGCTTTCTTTTATACAACTGGAAGTGGATCAAATTTCTCAGGAATACCCTGCAGTTAACGATTTTTTAGCATATGTACGCAAAACTTGGTTACCATTAGCCTCAAAAGTCAGTGTTTATAATTGTCCTGCAAGGACAAATAATATAACAGAATGCTTTCACAGTATAGTAGGAAGAAAATTTGGCAAATCCCAAAACATTTGGAGTTTTTTAGGTAATGCTTCTTTAACACTTTTTTATGTTATACAAAATATACAAAATGAAAAAAGTAAAAATTATTTTATTCATAGATAACTTACGAAAATTAATTATTGATGAGGAACTGAAGCTTAAACGTTTAAAAAGTACTGAAATAAGTGGGCATTATACAAGTATTAAAAGCAAAATCCGAGACAATAAAATACTGAAACTTCAAAAATATTTTGCAACGGGCAGGTTAGTTAATATAGTTAATATATTATATATATATTATATATTATATATATATATATATATATATATATATATATATATAAAACGTCTTTTTTGACAAAAAATAATATAATAAGTAATATATATTATAATAAATAAATATATATATATATTATTTATTATATTATTTTTTGTAAAAAAAGATATTTTTTATATTTTTGTTTCTATATTTATTTATAATTTGGTAATTTTACAATTATTTTATATCATAATATTGTACATTTTTATATCATGTATCCTCATCATTTAATACAGTTTACATAGACAATTTCTTAACACACTCATCCTTACATTTTTGATCTTTATAAATGTACTAAATTTGCATTTATATTTTTTCATTTCTAACATTTCCGTATATTTAAACATTTTGTAACTTTTCCCCTTTGGCTTCATCAAAATTTTTCTTTCTATTCTTTCCTTCTTGCTTGTTGCTTGTTAAAACATTTCTTATACAGAAATTAAATAGATAATTTTACACAATTGAAATAAAAAAATTAATGCATCTTGAAAAAATAATTTTATAAAAAATATAAAGGTTAGGTAAATAATATAAAAATATTATATTTTACATGATATAAATTTGTGAAACATTATGTTACGATATAATTTATAATATATAAAATTTACATTTTAAAAAGTAATTACATATTAATTAGACTTTGACTTTATTTTCAATAACAAATACAATATTATAAGCAGGCATATCACTTTCCAAATGTACTTTTCTTGTAATCCTGCTTAAATTTAAAAAGTAAATTTTTTACGATGTATTGTCTGCTATACATATATTAAATTATTAAATATTAAATATCTTAAAACATAATTTTTATTATATTTATATAGATTTTATTCTTGCTGTGTGTATATATATACACTATCTCGTTTTTTGACTTTTTTAATGAATCAAAAATTCAAAAAAATTAAAAAAAAAGAGTTGATTAATATAAGTAAATCGCTTTATTTACACAAAATTCAATGGTGTTCAAAATTATTTATTGTTACTATTGTGCCATTTTGCTATTAGTTATATACGATTCTTGTTTTTCTATATTTTCCTTTAGATCAATTGTTGAAATTAATGAATTTATCGCAAAACAACTTTTATTTAAAAATATTTGTATTAATATCTATCTTTTCTGCATTTTGTATTATACATTTTATTACTGTTTTCCATATTTTTATAGATGTAATATACAACAAAGTTGTACTTTTCATTTTTTATAGACTACATCTCAATAGTTTTCTACGTTCCTTCAACGACACATGTGAGGATATTTTGAAAAATGATTTATTCTTGGAAGGTATGTTCATTAACAATAATGAATAGTTATTTAAAGCATATAAATTTTAACTTTTGGTAAAAATACAATTATTTTAAGTACATATATCTTATAACAAAAGTTTAATTAACATGCTCTCTCTTTTTCTCTCTCTTTCTCTCTCTTGTATATGTATACATGCTAGTAACATACAGCCTTTTAATTTGAAAGCGCTTATTATTAGTCTATGTGTGCATATAAGTTTATGATTTTGACAACATATATCTAATTGAAATATTGACACTTTAAATGTATATAAAATATACAAAATTTCTATTTATATTTCTTAAATATTTACACTAACAACTAGAGATAACAATTTTTAATTCTTAATCACATATTAAGCATTGTCCCAAATTTTTTTTACATACTTTATTATGTAAAATACATGCATTTATAATCCCGCCAATATAATTTTAACTTTGTAGAAAGAAATCAATATTTTATAAGTAAAGTTTTCATACATGATATTATCGTAAATATTAAAATATTAAATAGGTGTTAAATTTGATGCTTCTTAAAGAGAGTAAAATCTAATTAATGATTTGCATTGATGTGACCAGTTTTCGATTTTCCAAGAAACTTTAACTTTAATGTTTAGTCGCTATTTTTACAGTGTCCTTTAAACATGTGTTTTTATACATACATTAAATAGAAAGAGACTTATATATTTTTATCAAAATTGAAAGTAGTCAAAATCAATAAAGTAAACGTTTACTATATTCAAATAGAAAAATAAAAACAATTTGATTAGACATAATATTTAAACATAAATAAAGTAGTTTTTTTTATTTCAATTGAATTAATTCATACGTTGTTAACATGAAGCGCATCTAAATGAAACATTCATATGTAACATTGAGTAAATACTACAGACATTTTATTTTATAATATTTATTTTATAAAATTTACTTATTGATTACAGGGGTTGGCAAAAATTAACTTTATGACATAAATAACTTATTTAAAAGAATTGGAATTTTGACTCAACCTTATTACTTTGATATATTGTTTTTCCTACATCTTATTTTAGAACTATCTTTTCCATACTGCAACAGAAAGTAAAACTGATAAAATGAAAAGAATAAAAAAAGTTAATAATGTAAATTTGATCAATGTCTAAGTCAATACTGAAAATAATAATACATATTACGTATGTTTAACTATTATAAAAACTTACATAATTTTCATATATATATATATATATATATATATATATATATATATATATGTCATGTGTTTATGTCATATTCGGATTTGGAAATACTATAGTACATCTTTTACACTCTCCCGAAACCTTTTTCAATTCTTTAGCGCATTTAATATATACACACGACGTCATTTAATGCCTACCCATATAAAGTTGGCTGCGTTCAAAGTTTATCTTTCTCTTGTGGAAAGCAGTAGAAGGAGAAAGATAAACTCTGAATACGGTCAACTTCAGAGATGTAGGCATTAATGACGTCGTGTGTACATACATATTTTCAATAGAGTCTACACGTAGCTTATGCGCCGTTCAGTTAAGACCGCGACACAAACTTTTGCACAGTGCATAATACATAATGCATAAGGAAATCAACCAATCCAAGTCCTTCATTTATCTCTCCAGGGTGGAAATAAAAAACTCTGGTTGATTTCCTTATGCGTTATGTATTATGCGTTATGCAAAAGTCTGTCGCGACCATTTAATCTCATAAAAGCCGTGATCTCAGGTCTGTTTTTGTTTTAGTTGCACTACTGAACTAGTGCAATAAGTTAGAGTAAAAAAATATAATTGTCTCACTTTAACTTATGACACTAGTGCAGTGCAACTAAAACGAACACATCAGATCACGTTCGGTATAGTTTACGTTTCCGTGTGCAATAAATTATCAATAATTATTAAATTCAGTTAATCCAATCAGCATCATTCTTTAGACGAACATATATCAGTGAGCTACGCTACGTTTAATAGTAGATAATGGATACTTTATTACCCCAAGGGGTCTAAAAGGGCGTTTTGTAGGGACGTACCCAACCCTGTACAGTTTTACACCATCTTTTCCGGCATCTTCCATCATATCACATTGGCGTTTTGAAAGGACGTACCCAACCTTGTACATACAAATATATTACAAAACCTACTTAATCTACTTTTGCCTGTACACACATACACGTTTCGTACACCCTGTCCTTATTCTTTTTTCTTCTACTTGCTCCCTCGCTCTTCTCGCTCGTTCGCCCATCGCTCGCCTTATGTTTACGCTTATTATCTAGCTTATCTCTAACTTATCTCTAAGGTTGGACCTCCGTTTCCTTTGCATTCTTCCATTTATACCATTCTCTCATCCACCACTTCCATTCTCCTCCCTCCCTCTCATTTCCTCTATCGCTTTCATCTATTCCTCTCCCTCTCCCCTCTCTCCCAGTAACCTCCCCACTACCTCCTGCCACACCTCTCCATCCCACTTCTCCCATCTCGTACACTCTTCCCATATGTGTTCCCATGTTTCCTTTTTCCTCCCACACATCCTACACCTTCTATTCTCTTCCTTTTCCCAATATAGCCCTTCCCTAATTTCATTATCTACTCCAAATCTTGCAATCCTACTCTACCTTGTTTCCTCCCAGTCCTTCTCTAAGTATTCCGGAATCCCTTCCTTCCTTATAAACTTATACCACCGGTTGTAACTCGAGTCTGCGATCTCCTCTCTCCTTTCTTGCTTTTATTTCAATTTCTCTCTATTCTCTAAACTTTCAACTTCCAATTCTCCTTCCTCTTCAACTCTCACCCCCAACTTTTCTAGATAGCTCTTTCTTTCCTGCTTCCATTTTCCTATTATCTTCTCCTTCTTCTTCTATCCTCTCCTTCATCTCTTCCAGACATTTCCTTGCTATTCCCCTTCCCTTGCCCTCCTCCAGTTTCTTTTCGAATTTCCATGCTCTCTTACTTGCTCTGCCTCTCATCTTCTCCCTCTCCACTTCATCTCTCACCATATAACCAGGCGTCCTCCAATTTAGTCCAAATATCCATCTGAGATATCTTTCATGTATACTTTCTACCTCCATTCTTTCCTTCCATCCCCATACTTCCGCCCCGTATCCCATCACAGTCCATATCAAAGTGTCGAATAGCCAGACCCTTCTTTTCCAATCCTTTCTCCACATTCTTTTCCCTATCCTCCAGACTTCCCTCATTACTCTCGCCGCCTTCTTTCTTCTCTCTCTGATGTACGCGTTTAATAGTATGTGTAGCGAATTTAGCAACAAAACGCTTACATACACTACCAAGTGTGTGGTTCACTGACACATGTATGTTTAAAGAACGATGCTGATTGTATTAACTTTATTTAATAATTACTGCTTTATTAAACAATAAGCATTATAAATAATTCAGGACTTTTTGACTTAATTTTAGATAAGAAATAAAGCTATTAGTGGGCAGTCTTTAAGAAACATCCTGTATACACAGAAATTTCAAAGATGTTATATCATTAAAAATATCTTGCAGAGATATAATATTATTAAAAAATATTGAATATCTATATAAAAAATTAAATTAACATTTTAAACAACATATTTCACGAATATATATTTTTTATTAGATATTAATATAAATTGCATTTTTACAGGAAATAACAATAATAATCCAATATTTGATCAAAGATATAATTATGTGCATCCTGAAACAAATTCAAACACATTATGCAATACAGAAAATGAAGCAAAAATTAATATAAAACGGCAAACGCCCTTACAAGAATTAAATCTTAAAAAGACGAATACTTCACATGCAAAGTGCTGCAAAAGAAAATGGGACTTATTAAATACTGATAAGGGTAATCATGCAAATCTTAATGTCTGTGTTTAGTAGAAAAGGCAGATTAGTGAGTGCTTAGTAATTTGTTAATATAATTCATTCTTGCCTTTAGATCTTTGCTAAATTTAAATGCAGAAACCAATCATAATAAAGAATAACTAATTACTCATTGATCTACTTTCTCCGCTGAACACAGCTAATATTACATTACTATTACATTATTACATTATTATTATTTTTACAATTCAGTCTACATATTATGAATACATATTATGAAAAATTTTATAATACATTTTTATTCTTTTACATTTAAATTTATTATTTAATTGTCATTTTTGGATACACATATTTTTCAGAAAAAAGGGGATAAAATTTAATATTATATAATGTTACATATGTAATATGTACAATGTTACATGAACAATACTCTTATAGTAAATTGCTGGTTGTAAAATATTAGCTACTGATTAATTATTTTTGTTTAGTAATTTCTTGTACAAAAATAATAATTATTGAGCAACAGTATTTTATTATTAGCTTTTATATACGCAACGTTACAAATTAACTTATTATAATTTAACTTAATTTAATTTTTTTTATTAAATGCCGCAATGTATTTAATCTTTTATAAGATATTTTATAAAATATTTCTTATTTTACATACGAGCATGCATATATCAAAAAGGTTTGATTATTTTATATTTGTGCGCGCATATGTCAAAAAGGTTCCGCTAACTGACAGATTATTACTTACACGGTGTCACTAACATGCAGAATTTTGAATTTTGTGGCCTAGGAGTTTTCGTTAATATCAATATTATCCTCTCTTTTTTTATGAAAATGTGTAACCTCATTTTCTTTATTTATGTTCTCATATACAGGGTGTTCCAAAAGCACAGAATGTCCTTTATAACAGTAAGCTCTATGGAATATTCTAAAACAAAAATCCTAATACGAAAATGTTGAGGCTAAGTAGTTTTTAGATTAGTCACGATTAAAGTTAACGAATCATACACCTGACATTTCGCGCACTTAGGCATGGTGTTATGACAAATGTGAACATAGTTATAAATTTATTTTGACACTTATCGTAATATCTTGCTGGAATTAATATTTTATAATGTGATCCGATATTAATTATACGTATGTAATGTACAAATAGATGTTCCGAATAGAAGCAGAAATAACTTCTTAATAAAAATATTACATATTTGTAAAAAAATCTTGATGTTCAAGAATCTCGACATTGTTCGTGGTATCACTTTTATCATTTGTCATAACACTGTGCCTGAACGCGCAAAATATCAGTTCTACGATTCGTAAACTTTAATTGCAAATTATTTAAAAACTATTATAGCCACAATATTTTAATATTAAGATTTTCGTTTTAGAATATTCCAAAAAAATCCACTGTTAAGAGAATATACGGTAGTTTTGGGACACCCTGTATATTTATCAAAATTTAGATTCAGAAATCATAAAATCAATTTATTTTTATATTTTATAAAATGTATTGATTAATTTTAAAAAAGATATTTTTATGTAAATTAAATTTTTTATTGTACTAATTGATTAATTTTAAAAAATATATTTTGAAGTTAAATTTTTTATTGTACTATAATGTTCTTATATTATGTACAAATTAAAATTACTAACATATTTCTATTTCTTAACAGAAAATTTAAATAGAGAACATAAAACTGCACTGGAGCAAAATAATAATTTTCCAAAATTACCAAACTTATACGTGGTACTACATAAGATAGATGAAACATCAAACAAAAAAGTTACTAAAACAAATAAATTATCAAAGAAACAAAAAAACCAAGAGAAAAAAATGATAAGAAAATAATTTAATTGCTAAAGGTAATTAAACTATAAAATACTAATGTAGCAGAATGAAAGGAAAATAAGACAATTCAGTGAATTTCTATATATATTTCCATTATTTTCTTTACAGATGACAAATCCATTTATGAAGTGTCCAAAAATGAATATTTGCCTTTAATTGACAATAGCGCTTCTACAGAAGATCTTCCATACAACGCTGTAAATTGGAATCTCAAGGATAATCAAAATACTTCAAAAAAAGTATCTTCTATAGACACTTATACGGTGTGTCTTGCTAACGAGCGCACATATGTTTTCACACCCTGTAATCATCTCGCTTGTTGTCATCTGTGTATTGAATGTTTAGAAAGTACTCGATGTTCAATTTACAACATAAAGCAGCTGTATAAGAATTATTAATGCATAATTGAAAAAGGTCTTTATGGAAAAATAGATCGCCGTCTAATGTCCATTTCTAGCCATACTTCGATAAATACAGACTTATTTTGATCTCGGTTTAAAATAGTTTTTATCTTCTTTTAGCTCTAGGAAGTTGTAGAAATGGACATTAAGTAAAATAACTGTCTCTTTAACAATTACTTAATTCGAAACAATTATTCCTTATTGATTACTTAATTACTAACGTTTACTATTAGAGACAAAGATAAAATGTGCGCAATTTTATTTATTTTTAGTCTTTTTCGTTTTTAATTCATTTATTCTAATCAAAACTACAAAGTAAAATCTTTAATTGACTTTAAAATAGGTTTATACACGTATGACATAGATAAGTTAAAATGCAGCAATATGTCATTATTACGGTTACAATATCATTCATTTGAGAATATTTAATTTGCACAAATGAATGTCGTGCCAAAGATATTTAAGTTTTTTCGTGAATATTTTAAGTGTAGTACTAAGTGCTGTGACTTCATTTACATTTTTATTTAGATTCTAGGGTTGATATAAATATTATAAAATATTGATTCAACGTACAGTATTACAAACATTTGATAACCCTGTTCTGTTCTCTGTCTCTAACCGCAGTTGTAAGAGTTACAATATTATTTATTTTAAATATAGATATTTTATTTCTACAAATGTATGACGCGCCAAAGATACTTCAGTTCTTTCGTAATATTGTTAAGTATGATACTAAGCGCTGTGATTTTATTTACATTTTCATTTAGATTCTAGTGTTGATACAAATGTAGTTTTTCTAATGTTGGTATAAATATAAAATATTTTACGTACAGTATTACAAACATTTAGTTTCCTATCCTGCTGAACAAGCTAGAATAATCTCTAAACACAAATAGATGATATCAGTGTCAATCAATTATCTAATAAAATTTCAATAGCAAGTTTCTATGTTAAATAACTATTTAATAGATCAAACAGTTTTATAATAATTACATTACTATTATATAATTCACAGCAATTCGAAATTGAACTTTTATAAAGGAACAACTATTACGGAAATTTAGAAGGAAATATTAAAAATAACATGTATATATTGGTTACACATATGACTATATTCTTTATCTCTATATTGAATTATTTATAAAGTAATTTTACAACTATATAATAATTACAATCTACTCGCTGAAATACAAATAATAACGATCAATTAAATAGAATAACATTTAATACAGTTACAATTAATATTGCAAATTAACGTTGTTACTTATAAATAATCATTATTTTCGCATAACATACTACGTTCTACAAATAAGTCGCAATAAATAGAGATCATAACACGGTTCTACAATTTAATGGAAACTACTCGACGCTTTTTCATACGCAAACAAAAACGCTCCTAAATTCCTGTTTACTACTTGCAACCCGTTAGCACCACGCGTGTCCTTACAGAGTCCTGCTCCATCGGATTATCCAGAACGATATTCTTGTAGCTTTTGAAGTTCTCTGCTTGCTCTAAAGATATCCTCCTCCTCTCTATCTGAAATAAAAATAAGAGAATTATTCGATTATTTTGCTTACTTTCCTCGGTATTAGTGATCACTATTATTTATGAACTTTTGACTTAACGACTTTCTTGCAAATATCTCGCTTCGACTTTTATCATATTAAATTCTTCTATACTTTTCTTTATTTTAAACCGCGTGAATTACAAGTTATTATAAAAAGGGACTCAAAAATAGAAACCATTAATACTTCGCTACAGTTATTGCAATTAAAGCAAAGTGATTACCTTAAATTTTATGTGTATTTATTCTATCCCACGATGCATAGTATCCATTATCCTTGTATCCCAGCCCCTCAGGCGCATATATCCCGGCAGTTACTCCATTCTGAAACAGAAAGTTTTTACAAGCCTTTACTCTGTTCTTCATATAATTAGTAGCATAATCAGTTAATGTGATTCAGGAAATAGATTTAAAAGACACTTATCTGATTGTACAACAAATTATTCTCTTGACTATCCTTCCGATCAAGGGTGCAAGTACCATCTTATTCCTTGCGGGCCTCTCTCAGGACGTATGAGACTTTCACTTTCCGGGACGCCTCCCTCAGGATGCTCAGGACATCAGGAGTGAACCAGGTCGCTGCACGTCTCTCTTAGTGCATTGTTCGGACGTAGATATTCACCTGAAACGCTTATCGCTCTCTGCCAGTCCTCGCTCTAAAACAAAAGTGAATTAATAGTTGCACGATTCGTCAATAAATAATAAACAAATTAATAAAGATAGTTAATGACAGCACTGTTAGCTCTTTCAATCGACAGATTAATAAATCAACGGATTATCTGTTCCATTTTCAATATTATTGCGGATTAAATTTATTCTTTGATAATAAGTCTCTTCACTTACCCCGCCAGTCTCCTCTTCTTCAGGACCGCTGTTCCTGACTCTTCGCGTCACACGACGATCACGGAGCCAGTCACCGGATCTTCCGGTCACCGCGATGTCCCACACATCGTCTCCTCTCGCTTCGTCGCCGTCACTCTTCCCACCGCCAGAGTACCCGACGTAGTGAACCTGAAGAGAGAGAAATAAAAGCTATTATGAATTAATGAAAAATACGATTATTTTATTATTATTAGATTCTATTCACCTTGCTCTTTCCTCGCCTTGCATTCCTCTCGTAGATTTCTCGCGTTTGACACCACGCGTTACACACCTGTCAAACGCACAAGGAGAACATAACCTCACCTGTCAAACGCACAAGGACAACATAACCTCACCATAATTTCGATCTCCCAAGATTACACGTCGTCAGGCCGTCTGCTCATCGCGCGTTTACCGCTAAGCCTGCGATATGAACTTCCTGACGTTGAATAACTCCAAGAAATAAAATTATTCAATATTTTATACAACTTATCTCTTTCGCGACATTCGTGCGCAAATGCACAGTGTCCTTCTTTCGGTGTGCAAATGCACGGTGCGCTTTTTTTCGTGTGCATCTTTTCCGTGTGCAAATGCACGGTGTCCTTCTTTCGGTGTGCAAATGCACGGTGCGTTTCTTCTCGTGTGCATCTTTTCCGTGTGCAAATGAACGGTGCGCAAATTTTGCGTGTCCAAATGCACGGTGGGCATATTTTTGTGTACAAATGAGCGGTGCGCATCTTTCCGTGTGCAAACGAACGGTGCGCATCTTTCCGTGTGCAAACAAACGGTGCGCATCTTTCAGTGTGCAAACGAACGGTGCGCATCTTTTCGTGTGCAAACGAACGGTGCGCGTCTTTTCGTGGGCAAACGAACGGTGCGCATCTTTTCGTGCGCAAACGAACGGTGCGCATATTTTGCGTCTCCAAATGAACGGTGGGCATCTTTTCGTGTGCAAAAGACTGGTGCGCATATTTCCGTGCGCAACTGAACAGAGCGAATTTTTTAATAATTTACTTTCTGTGTGCAAAAGACATTTGGCCAATAATTCCTGTGTCCAAAAGCACCGTGTCCGATTAAACCGTGCGCAAAGTGCCGTGTCCAATATCTCTGTGTCCTTTAGCACCGTGTCCATCTGAACGGTGTCCAAGTGAATGCCACTCAGTTACGGGCTGGATCCCGCGTATTATTATACGTTGCCGGGGTACACGTGGGACGCCATGTTGAGGTACACCGGCGTGCGTTTCGAGCTGCTCACCGACATCGACATGGTGCTGTTCGTGGAACGCGGAATACGCGGTGGTCTCAGTCAATGTTCGCTCACGTACGCACGAGCCAACAACAGGCACGTACCGACGTACGACTTGTCTCAGCCCACTACATATCTCATGTATTACGACGTGAACAATCTATACGGCTGGGCTATGAGCGAATCGCTGCCGTACGCAAATTTCCAATGGCTCGACGACCCCGAGAATTTCGACGCGACGACCGTGCCGACGGACAGCGACGTCGGTTACATTTTGAAGGTGGATCTCGAGTATCCGCTGGAACTGCACGACGCCCACGCGGACCTGCCGCTGTGCCCGACGCGCGATAAACCGCCCGGTAAGCGACAGGAGAAACTGCTCGCCACTCTCTACGACAAATCGCGCTACGTGACGCACTATCGAAACCTGCAGCAATGTCTGCGGCTCGGTTTGCGTCTGAAGCGCGTTCATCGAGTGCTGCGATTCGCCCAGTCACTGTGGCTTCGCGGCTACATCGAGCTGAACACGACGTTCAGGACGCGCGCGAGCAACGAGTTCGAACGGAACATGTACAAACTGATGAACAATGCCGTCTTCGGCAAAACGATGGAGAACGTACGCGATCACGTGGACGTGCGTCTGGTGACGCGATGGCACGGGAGGTACGGCGCGGAGGCGTTGATCGGTAGGCCGAACTTTCACAGCAGAAGCGTCTTCTCGGAGAATCTGGTCGCGATCGAGCTGCGAAGGCTCGAGGTAAAATTCAACAAGACGGTCTACGTGGGTATGTGTATTCTCGAGATATCCAAGACGCGTCTCTACGAGTTTCATTACGACTACATGGCGCCGCTCTATCGCGACCGGTATCGAATTCTTTACACGGATACCGATAATCTGATCTATTCGCTGGAGTGTGAAGCCGCGTACGAGCGTATAAGACATAGACAGATTCGACACGAGAAACTACGCGGAGGATAACGCGCACGGCATGCCGTGCGTTAACAAGAAGGTGCCAGGTTTGATGAAGGACGAGAACAATGGCGCGATCATGACGGAGTTCGTGGGCCTCAGAGCGAAGATATACACTTACAAGGTACTCGGACACGACGACACCAAGAGAATAAAGGGTGTCAAAAGAAACGTAGTCGCGAAGAGGATCACGTTCGAGGATTACGTGGCGTGCCTGCGGGACGCGCGCGAGCTGAGGACGCGCCAGTCGTGCATACGCTCGACGTTGCACGAGGTTTACACCGTGTCGGAGCAAAAATTTGCTCTCAGTCCGCACGACGACAAGCTATACGTGACGTTGGACAGCGAGGAAACGCTTCCGTGGGGACATTACGGAATACCGTTGTAAAAAAAGAAACAATATCATAGGCTTTCTAAAATTGTTTTATCGCAAAAATATTATAACAGTACGTGAGAAACAAACCAATGAATGTGTAAACGTTTATTAATAATAAAGTACACATTGTGCATGTCTACGAATGTCTTAATTATTTCTGTTACAATACAGATGCCTTATCTATCCACGAATTGTGCGAACTGTCCATTCCTAGCCATTTCACGTACGCTCGATTGCCCAGCTTACGCAGGACTTTTTTCACGAGATACACGTCGGGATTGGAGACGCGTAGCAACTCATGCTCGTAGAATCCTCCGGCTATCGCTTCTTCGCGAATGTCTTTCAACAGATACGTAACGGGATTGGTCCTTTGTACTTTGGCTACGCAAAAGATTTCGGTGGTCCAATTGGGAGTGTAGCCCTTTTCGAAGATCGTTTTGAATTTGCTTACGCGCACCGGATCGTCGACTCGAAATCTCGCCGGCGCGGCGATCTTCGCGCGACTGTACACCGTGCGCAACAGTTTTTCGGCGACGGTGGGCGTCACGTCCGCCGGACGCATTCCGATCGTTCTGTGTTTGCGACGATTGTAGTTCGACAAGAGGCGCGGCAGCGAGTCTATCCATCTGTACGATCCCTGGAGCGTGAAGAGCTTCCACATGTCGTTTTTCAACGTGCGATTGAATCTCTCTACCACCGACGCTTTCATCACCAAATACGTGGAGTAGTGATTCACCTTGTGCGCGTCGAAGATTTTGCGCGCGTCGGCGTTGTAGAATTCCTTTCCTTTGTCCGTTTGCAGATTCCTAGGGTATTGCGCGTCCTCGTGAAAGATCTTTCGGAGAGCCGTCGCGACCTCCTTTCCGCTCTTAGTCTTGAGCGGGATCGCCCAGGCGAACTTGCTCAGCACATCGATGACCGTCAGAATGTAATTGTGACCCGCGTTTTTGCGCGAATAGGGACGCATCTCGACCACGTCGGCCTGCCACAGGTCGTCGTAACCGCGCACCACGACGCGGCGGCGAGGAAAGTTTTTTCGCGCCGGCGCGTGCAATTCCTCCACGAGTCTTCGTTTTTCCGCGCTCATTGCTCAAAAAGGTTCAATGTACTCAGAATTCTGGCGATCTGGATTTCGTGCTTATCCACGGTATTCTTCACGGTTACAAACTGACTTTTAAAATCTCTTATCAGGTCTTTGAAATTCTTCCTGAGCTCCGCGATCGCTCCCTCGACGTAGCTCATGTTCGTCGCGTCGGTGCCGATTTCCGGCGCGGCCACGCGTCGTATCTTACGCTCCGACGTATCGTAGAAATCTTCGCACAGGAGAAGCGCGTCGTTTCGCAACGTTGCGATTTCGTCTCCTAAACCCTGGGTCGCAGTCGTCACGATGACGCCTGTGAACTCTCAATCGACGGTGTTCTTCTTCTCGATCTCTTTGATCATGGCGCTCTTGAACCGTTCGATCGCGTCCTCTACGTAACTCCTGTTCGTTGCGTCGGTGCCGATCTCCGGCGCGGCAACTCGCCGTATCATGCGCTCCCTCGCGTCGTAGGAATCCCCGTTCAAGCGAAGCGCGTCGTTCTTCAGCGTCGCGATTCCGCCTCTCAATTCTTCAGTCGCGTCGTTTTTTCCGATCTCATCAATCACGACGCTCTTGAGCCGCCCGATCGCGCCCTCTACGTAACTTCTGTTCGTCGCGTCGGTGCCGATCTCCGGCCCGGCTACCCGCCGTATCCTGCGATCCCACGCGTCGTAAGAGTTTCGATTCGAGAGGAGCGCGTCGTTCCTCACCGCCGCTATCTTGCCTGTCAATTCTTCGGTCGCGCTTTTCTTCGACCGTCCAATCGCGTCCTCGACGTAACTCCTGTTCGTCGCGTTGGTGTCGATTTCCGGCGCGGCCACTCGCCGTATCTTGCGCTCCCTCGCGTCATATGAATCGTCGCTCATAAAGAGCGCGTTGTTGCGCGTGTAATTACGCAGGGATTCAATCGAGGAGCGTAATCGCAACGTGGACGCGCCGTCGATTCCGTCATCGTTGCTCCGATTTGTCAGAGACATGCCGAATTTGTTCACGGACATCGCGCGCGGGGGAGGCGCTGGAGAGCGCGTGATTCGTACTGCCGTCGCGATCGACGCGACCGATCAATTTACGACGAAACCGGCCTCGCGAAGTTCCTCGATTATCGACAGAATTTCGTTGTTGTGAGCGTCGTTGCCGGCCCGACGAGAAGCGTCCAGCAGTCGAAGTCGATCGATCAGCTCGTTGGGATCGTCCCAGTGAACGTAATCGATCGCGTTGTCGGTCAGTCGCATGGTCGACGGTAGTCCGGCGTCTTTCGTAGTCCCAAGTTTGTGAAACGGGAGTACGAGTGGCGCTATTATTTTTGTGTACTTGGGTCCCTTGTTACCCATGACGGGCCTAGCGGCGCTGTAATCGCGTTTGTGAGCGCTGGTAGCGAAAAGTATACTCTTGTACGTTTGTTTGTCTTTGTCCGTGTAAGTGCGGGCGTCGGAAATTCGCATGAAGATCAACTCGTACAGACCACGCGTGCCCTTGTACCGTACATCGTCGATGATCACGGAGTCATCCGCGGCCACGTCAAATCGTTTGTTACCCAGCATCGTGCCGTTCTCGCCGAGATACACTCCGTAGACGTGGTCAATCTCCTTTTTTCTGTCGCCGCTCAGAAGAGCGCCCACGTACTCCCGCCCTAACGGTCCTAGTTGGCTGTCAAGAACGTCGCGACCTTCCGCCGTGCTCAAAGACTCCCTGATGGACGTCCCCAGCGTGGGGGGTAGAGTCGTAGTCTCCGAGACGATCTCGTGTTCTCTCGGTAAAAATCGGACCAAATCGGCGTGGATCGGCGTGGAGCTCGCGACAGTCGTCGTTGCGGGAGCCGAACTCAACCGCGCTGGACGCGACTCTCTCTTTTTTTCTGCGGTCGTCGTTGGCCTTATTGGCCTTATTTTTGGAGTGGAGTACAACCATGTTTGTGGTTCAGTTAATGTTATCCAAAATGTTACGTTAGAAATGATGTGGCGTTGTTTACGTTTTCTGTGAATCTAGGCGCTTTTACATAAAGCTGCACCTCGCTTGGTGCATTCGCAGTTACAAAGTACACGGGGAAAATTTGATCGCATATAAATTTAGTAGTTTCTCGCGTACATTTATTTAAATCGCTTTCTTCTAATTCTACGATTATATTCTCTAATGGGAGCACGCGTGTAAGTAAAATGTTATCTGTTATATATGTTAAATGGTTTAGGGCGTGGTACTCCCCGTCATGATTAAGTGTAAGTTTCGTTCATTTCTATTCCTGTGTTATCCTTATGCTATGTTTTTTCTTATTTGCATCTCTAATTTTCGATAAAGGCTTTTAACCGGTTGGCGTGGACGCGTAACGTTTTTCGTTTAATTTTAATTGTGTAGTTTACGTCGTTGTGTTTTTCGATAATTACGTACGGTCCAATCCATTGGGACTCGAGTTTCTTTGATCGTCCGCGTCGTACTGTCTCGTCATGTAGCAGTACCTTGTCGCCTACTCTAAATGTTTCTTTATGCGTCCTTTTGTCGAATTGTCGTTTCGCCTTGCTTAATTTTCTGCTGGCGTAGATGTTCGGTTGAACTTGGCCTTCTGGTCCCTGAGAATGTACGACTCCGGTGACGAAATCTGGTGCGTGCGTCGCCGCATTCAGCTTATCTTCTTTTAGATAAAATACATTGCAAATTTTTTCTAATGCTTTTCGCTCTTTGCTACTTAAATGATCAGTTTGCAATTACGCGTATAATTTCTTGACTTGCGCTAAAATGGATTCGCGTTTTTTGGTCGCGTGTAACGTGAGTACGTCAGTGGTGTCACTTACCGGTTTCTCTTTTAGAGCTACGCGCGGTATGGGTGTCTCTACTAATTTTTCCGCGCCGTTGGACATGCTTATCGGGTATTCGAAATCTGTCGGCTCCATCAAACAGTGTCCGATGAATACTCTTGGTGTAGGTTCTTTACCTTTTTCGATACCTACTCTGCTGCAGGGTGGTGAGGTTATCTTCTTATATGGCCGGAGTTTAAATGTAACTCTTCCGATGTGTACCTGCTTTGTGGCGTGTGAGATAACGGCTTTGCGCTTTGTGAGGAAATCATTCCCCAGTATTCCCTCATGATCGATTGGGAAATCATCCTCTACCACGTACATGGTATGGCGTACTTTCTGGTTTCCGAGGTCTACGGTTGCTTTTATTTTTCCGAGCGTGTGGATCTTGTGTCCCGTCACTCCGGTCAAAGTCAGGCGTTTTTCTCGCACTATAATGTTGCCTTTTAAATTTCCTACTTTGATTAGCGTCAGGGTCGCTCCTGAGTCTACTAAGAAATTCGTCTTGCCTTTCTTGGCCTCTTGAATCGGCAGTGTTATCAGGTTTAAGGTGTGCATGTTATGCTTTCCAGTTATCTGCGACATTTGATACTCCTCGGCGGCTCGTGCCTTATTCTTCCTGGGTCTCTCGTCTTCTTCGGTGCCGCTGCTGGAGGAAGTTTCATCGCTCGTTTCTCGCGATTTCTTTTTTCTTACCTTTAAACCATTTACTGGCGCCTTTTTGGGGGCGTCCGTTTTCGATCGGTTTGATCGTTCCGTGTTGGGTCGTCCGTTCAGCGACCAACACTCTTCTCGCTTATGTTCGATCTTTCTGCAATAAGTGCACTGGATCGTATTTATCCCGCCGGGCTTGTCCGCTCTCGGCAGCGCGAATTTATTTGCTTGTCGGCTCGTACGGCAGTCTTGCCCGTAATGGCCTGTTTCTCCACATTTGTGGCACTGTATCGCCTCATTCCCCGGATGTCGCGCGTTTTCCATGTTAAAATCAGTATGGCGTATTTTCTGTCCGCGAGGAGGGGTCCTTTACCTTTTCCTCGGCGCTGGCGCCGGTTATTGCTTCCTGCAACGTTCGGTATCGCTGCGCTCTGACTATCATTTTAATGTCCTCGTGCAACCCTATTTGAAAATTATGCAGTGCTTGCATCTTAATGCTGTCGAGAATCGCTTTCTGTTGCTCTTGCGAGTGCCCTTGACCTTCCTCCATGGCCTCGTACAATTCTCGCGCTGGCTTTTCGACTCGGCGCCCGAATTCCTGAGCGCTTTCTCCCGGTTTTTGTTTCAGGGAGTTAAATTCTAGCTGCAGATGGGTCATGCCGCGCTTTCCAAGATATTCCGTTTCCAGTTCGCGTTTTAACTGCTCGAAATCGCGGATATCGCGCGTGTCGAAATCCGTCATGGCCTTTCCCTTGAACTTCGTACATAATATGGCCTCTAGAAGCATCGATTCGTCCGCGGGGGTGGATATTTTTCATCGCGTAGGTACTCGCGCTTATAAATTCGCGGACGCGCTTCCGGGATTCGCCGTTTATTTCGGGAATCATGTTACGGGCTTCCTTTAAGCTAAGGAACCCGATATGGTGTCCCGGTTGGTTTCGAACGTCGTCAGTCGTTCGCCCGTAGGTAACGTCCAGAGGTCCTTGGCTACGTACGCGGCGACCTATTTCGCTGGGACGATTGTAAATTGTGGCCTCTACCCTGCTTACGCGGTCCTGTACATCGCGTACTGCGCAAAGGAGTTCGACAGAACGGTCGAATTCCGCGGCCTCTGCACGGTTTAAGCGGTCCTGCATGTCGCGCATCATGTTCAGGATGTCATTAAAGAAGCCATATAAGAAGCGCGGAAGTGGCGCGAGGAGAATCGGCGAAAAAAAATTTCGCGGAAGAAGGCGACGTTAGCGGCGACGTCGGATCTGCCACCGTACGGCGTCACGACGAACGAGCAGCTCAATCGATCGGCGCGTCGCCTACGCATACCGTTCTTCCGTGGCGTGTTCATGCGTGACGCTCTGCCGACGAAGGTGCGACACGCGGAGTGCGGCATCGTGAATCTCGACTACGCGGCGGGTCCGGGCAAGCATTGAGTCGCTTACGCGAAGAAAGGGAACGCGGCGATCTACTTCGACGCGTTCGGAAATCTCCGTCCGTCGAGGGATCTCGCGCGATATCTTGGCGGTGGCGGCGAGAGCGCGATCGTGACGTACAATCGTCGCGCGTTTCAGACGTTCGAGCAGAGAATCTGCGGACAGCTGTGCCTGCGATTTCTTCGCGAGATCGATTGGGGGAGTGGCGGTGAACGATCGACGTTCTCCCGCGATGTCGCTGACGCTCACGTTAACCGTAAAACAACCTGTCTTCGAAGCGCGGATCTAGCTCGCGGCTGGGCTGGGTTCGAAGGAGGCGCGGAGGAACAGATGCGAGGCGAGGTTGGCAAAATGAAATGTATCGCCGGGTTAACAAAGTAACAAGAGTTTATTTGATAAATGCTCGGGATATTCACAAGGTATTCGCACGGCTGCGATAATAAGTGCTCGCGGTGCGTATAATGATTCGATGGGCGCGAGATACAATAATCGGTTTGTCGCGGGCGACGCAAGGTACAGCGCGATACGTGCAATGAATCAGTGCTCGCGGTGCGTATGATGATTCGGTGGGCGCGAGATACAATAGTCGGTTTGTCGCGGGCGACGCAAGGTAAAGCGCGGTACGTATAATGAATAAGTGCTCGCGGTGCGTATGATGATTCGGTGGGCGCGAAATACAATACTCGGTTTGTCGCGGGCAACGCGAGATAAAGCGCGGTAACTTTCGGCGGTCCCGCGGACCGAATCGCGGGACGACAGGTATCGGCGCGGATGTGGGGCGCGGGAGCGGCGATGCGGTCGCGTGGAACGGGATTGCTCTAGATCGGAAAAGACACTCTACCTCCGGTGGCAGGTTTCAGGTGTCTGGAGACGGAGCGGCACCCGGCGAGAAGCGCTCGGTGGAGGCAGAGAAACACTCTGCCCCCGTTCGGGTAGCCCTATGAATCGGAGCTTGTCGTTTTGCCGAGACGCGCTCGGTGAAGACAGAGTATGCCAAAGGCGCTCTACCCTTGTTCGGACTTGCTCTGGAAAAACGGGAAGTCAGGATCGGTACGGTCGGTCGGAGCGTTGATCGGGAAATCGCAATTGTTGCTAACAAATGTTTGGCTTATATAGCCGTCGCGGCGGCGTTACGCGGTGGTGGGGGCAGCGGCGGCGGACGCGAGCGCCGGGACGGTGCGGCGGAAGATTACAGCGCCCCGACGCCGCGGTCGCGTACGGCGGTCTTCGGGCGTGGTCGGCACCGCTCGGCGCGTCGAGGCGGTTGCCGCGGTACGTCCGTTCGCGTTACATGAGGCGTTTAAAATAAGTTGGGCACACCGTGCCCGTTCCTCGCTCGGCGGATGTGCGGCCGGGCGGCATCGGCAAGGTCTTAAGCCGGAACGATGCAGTTTCGGGGGGTGCATCGTTACAACCGGAACCAGCAGCGTTCTCACGGCGAGTCACTTTCCCGCTTTGGATCTGAGCGACGGCGAGTACGAGCTGGGTTTGGCGACTTTTGAGACGTACAACTTGATACCGAACGTTACGCCGGCGAACAATCGATTTTACTTTGGCGAGAACGACCGGAAGATCGTCGTTCCGGAAGGGTCGTACGAGCTGCGAGCCGTGAGCAGATATCTGCGCGCCGCTCTTTTTCACCGCGAACGTCGCGCCCGCGAGAGAGATAAAGAGAAAGAGAAGAGAGAAAAACTGCAGGCCGATGGCGCTGGACGGGTAAAAGAAAACACACGAACGGAGAAGAATGACGACGACAACGACGTCGACGCTTATCGCATATACGAGGACGAGGATGAAGACGACAACGACGGTTATGGCATATACGAGGACTACGGCAAGAACGATGACAATGACGGCGATGATAGAACGATACTCGCTCTTCGCGCCAACGAGAATACCATGAGGAGCGAGATAAAATGCGCCTACAGAGTGAATTTTACAAAACCAAACAACATCGGTTCTCTTTTGGGTTTCTCGCGCGATCGTATCCTAAAACCGAACAAATGGTACGTTTCCGACGGACCCGTTGACGTCATGAGCGTAAACATAATTTGCATCGAATGCAGCATCACCACGGGAGCGTACAGCAACGGACGCTCGGTGCACGCGATACACGATTTCGCGCCGAAAGTTCCACCGAGATATAAACTGTCGGAGACTCCGACGCAGATCATTTACCTCCCGATCGTCGCGCGAAACGTCACCGATATCACGGTGCGAATCGTGGATCAGAACGATCGATTGATCGACTTTTGCGGCGAAGAGATAACGATTAGACTGCACGTACGTCGTCACCGCAGTTAGTGTGTGTGTGCGTGTGTGTGTGCGTATCTCCACGATCTGAAGAAAGATCGAGAAGGATGCTCGTTCTGAACGGATCGAGCGCGGATTGTACGAACGAGCGAGCTAGCCCGTTCTACGACGAAATCGAAACCGTAAGGAAGAGAAGAGGTGGTGGTGGTCGAGGAGGAAGGAGAGCCGTTCTCAGCAACGCCAACGTCAGGTTCCTACGATCGCTGGGTCTCGCCGTGAGAAACACGTCATTTCTATGTCGAAAGAAAAGACCATAGCCGACATCCTGAGTATCGGCGGTGAGCCGATCTTCGACGAGCGCATCGTCAGAATCGAGACTCACACGTATAACCCATACGTGAACACGACGATCGGGCACAACGACGAGATACGAATACCCATACAGCAGCAGGATCTGTATACGCTGCCGTGCGACAGTTTCCTGTCGAGGGACGACTCTACGACGACAACGGCGGCGCGACGACGTCAGAGGCGAGGGATGATCAAAGGCAATACGCGAAATTGGTCAACAACTGCGTCGCGTTTATGTTCGACGAGATTTGATACGAACTCGACGGCGCACAGTGGGGCAAAATGAGAAATCGTGTTTCGTAATTGTCTAGAGCCTTCAAATCTTACTCGATTTTAATGCATTTTTTTTTTAATTGAAGCTTATTCAATTCCGAACAATGTTGTCGAAGCCGATTTTTGAATTGGGTTTTCTTTCAAAATGGTGGACGTAATATAGCGGCTGGAAAACAGAAAGCATTAAACCGATTTGTACTAAATTGCGTATATGTATGTTTTTGATGTCGCAGATCATGAATTTGCTTTAGTGCACAAAATTCTTTTACATGGAAGCAAAATTATAGACTCACATTTATTACCAATCGGTGAATTATTTGAAGAAGTGCAGGAAAAACGTAATACAAATTTCTAGTGATTTAGAGATTATTATACTCGAAAACATTGCAGAAGTGCAACAAATAAAGAATAATAAAATTGTAAAATTAATTATAATAAATTTAATATGGTCACCATAAACAATAAATATATATTATATATCGTACTAATAAATATGAATAAATGTAAGTATCATGAACCGATTTGCACATGATATACATATGAATAAATATTTTTGGTAAAAGTTTACAATAACTAACACAGCTCGGATTACTTTGACCTTGACATATGTTGTCAAGGTCACCCTCCTGAGTGACCTTCAGAAGTTTTTAGCCGGCGGTCGTTATTCGTTAAAAAGTTATAAACAAAAAAAGTTAGGAAAATATAGCAGCTATTTTGAGTATTACAAGCCATACACACACACATGGGTCAACAACACACACACGCACACATACACACAGGTTTATCAAAGGTTGTGTAGGTTTACAAAAATGATAAACAATAAATAAATATATGTATGTAATTTAAGAATTTATTTTCAATTTATATAGGATATATATCTGCCATTATAGTGAAAAATGCATGAATACGTTCATCAAAAATAAACTGACGTTTAAATAAAAATTCTGCAATATAGCCTTGTAAAGCTTGTAAATAAAAATTCTGCAATATAGCCTTGTAAAGCTTGTAAAGCGCGCCACGAACCCATGTGGCATCAGTGTGCCTTCAAAGTACATGCGTGGACTTCCAATACTCAAAATAGCTGCTATATTTTCCTAACTTTTTTTGTTTATAACTTTTTAACGAATAACGACCGCCGGCTAAAAACTTCTGAAGGTCACTCAGGAGGGTGACCTTGACAACATATGTCAAGGTCAAAGTAATCCGAGCTGTGTTAGTTATTGTAAACTTTTACCATATTTTTAAGGTCACTAAGTTGTGACCTTGGTCACTATTGTGAATATGTTGCAACAATTAAGAAATACCAAATAGTGGAACTGAAGTATGGTGGATGCCAAAATTAAAATTAATATAATTTTTGTTAAAAATTATATTAAAACGTTTAAGAGATTGTTGATTACATTATCTGCAATCAAAATTGCAAAAATCAAAATGGTGCATTCAATATAGCGGATATTTAAATAAAAATTGTTTTCTAGTTCTATAAAAAATTACATATAACGATTTCCAAGTAATTGATTATTCACGCAAGTACTCCAAATAGTTATGCTCTTCTTATGCGACAGTGTTACTTTCACAAAAGTCCAACAATAACTTTTGAGCTTCAAGGTCGATAGTTTTTGAAGATTGTTTCCACTCTTTACGTTGACTACTTATGTACGGATCCGACGAAGTTAGAAGCTTCTTAATAAGGTCTTCATTTGTTGCACTTCTGCAATGTTTTCGAGTGTGATATTCTCTAAATCGCTTGAAATCTTTGTTACGTGCTTCCTGCGCTTCTTCAGATAACTCACCAATCGGTAATAAATGTGAGTCTATAATCTTGCTTCCATGTAAAAGAATTTTGTGCACTGAAGCAGGCATGTAGTACCAAGGATACAATTTAATGTACAATTCTGCTGTTTCATAAGCATAATTTTGAAATTTAATATTTATTTTTTTTCCGCAAGCGAGAGTCTGAAGAATAATTCCGAATCTTCGAATAAGGGTTTCATCAACACCAGTTATCTTTGACGTCATGTAAGGGTCTCTGAAAAATCTTCTCGCCGTGTTCCCATCATTTGATGATCCAGAACCTTGTTCTGGAGTATCCACATATAGAGCCATTTGTTTTCGAAATTCTTTTTGAATATTTTTCTTGGTTTCTTTCATCGCCATATTATTATTAGGTTCCCTTGCAGCCCACTTACAAAAACTTAGCCGGTAAGATATGTGTAGTATACACTCCATAAATCGAATCCACGCATGCAGTGTTGAAAGCCCATATTCAAAATTTTGCACAATTTCCTGCTTGTCCTTTAACTTATTGTTAGAAAGATTGTTCATTTCGGATGGTTTTGCTCCACATATCACACATGTTGATGCAGATAATGTATCAGTTAAGGCTTGGCACACTTTTCCATCTATCATTGTTAAAATCATTTCATGTTTCACTTCATAATGACCCGTATCAGTATCTATAATAGTAGGAACAAGATTATCTATTTGTTTCTTTATTTGATTAACTTCAAATATTGTTTTCTCTTTAGATTCAGATGCATATTCAAATTTAATAGGTCGACAATACTTTGTTGATGATGGGCGAGGATTTTTCCACAACTCTTTCCACTCGGATAAAGTACTAATTTCCAAGCGTAAAGGAACCATTGAAATCATGAAAATACTTTCATCTGATAAAGTTTCATTAGCAAATTTTTGTTTATATTTGCTTTGACCTGATGCTCCATCACATCCCCATTTTGCTATCAACCGTAATGACATACTTTCGCCTTGAACTGCAATTGGTAGTTCAACACTTGGAATTAGTAATATGCGGTTGATAGTGTGATTTAATAGCTGCTGTAAATTAATTTCCGCACTCGCCTCTGAAACCTGAAATGCATCTGGTGAGGGAAAGCATGTTTTTTTTCATCTCAGAAAGTTTTTTATAAGCTGGAAATATATTTGCATTTTTGGCAATTGCATGCAAACGAATTATTTCGTATTGATATTTTGTTAATTTAGCATCCTCAAACAAAGTCAAAGCTTCATGATCAGTAAATTGTGCGATATTTTTATCATTTATTATGTTTGTTGTCTCATCATTTTCAGAACATAACAGTTTAGAAACAGTATTTGCTAGAGCCGATTTCCCAGCATTTCTTAAGCCAGTAAGGAAAGCATTTTCTATTTCAGTATCAGAATAGGTATCTCTCAAAGAATTACTCTTTCTCCACTTAACAGACCGAGAACACTCATCAAAGTCTAAAGATTTTCTGCCACGCTTTTGAGGTGTGAAATCTGCGACAAAATCAGAATCTAACCAGTTCTTGTTATTCGATTCAAATTGTTTTTTATTATAAAATGCTATTTTATATATTTTTTTAAAAGTAGTCAAAAAGCTTTGAGAAATTTTTTCTTGTATTACCTTTAGTTCCGTTTCACTAAAATTAAAATGGTGAGTAATGTAATTATAAATCTTTTCTATATTTGTATTATCTCCTTCTAACAGAATGTCCGAAAGGATCCTATTTTTTATCTTAAATTGATCCATATTAACGTTCTTTTAAAACTATTTAACTTATAACTTCTAAAAGTATAACTCAAATTTCGAGAAAATTAATGAACAGAAAACAACGAACAGAAAGAAAAGCAAGGAACAGAAAGTAAATTAAATTTTGATCCGAAATAAATCTTCAAGTCAAAGTTTTGAACGCAAACAATTTTTAATAGACAATCTTCGACGTACACCAAGAAATATACGAAAAATCTGAAAGAAAAATAAACCACAATCTTTAAATACACCACAATATATATGCAAATCTGCATCAACTGCCTTAATGTGTTTGGTATATATAACATTGGAAGAGTAATTTTTCTTACGAGTTTGCTAGTGGCGCTGTTCGCCATCTAGTGGTGGCAAAAAGTACTTTAAATAAATAAAGTCTATCAGCACAACTCGTAATTAGAATCCCCGAGAGGATCTTTTTTATTTTACTGCTGATAGACTTTATTAACTTTGACTTGAAGATTTATTTCGGATCAAAATTTAATTTACTTTCTGTTCCTTGCTTTTCTTTCTGTTCGTTGTTTTCTGTTCATTAATTTTCTCGAAATTTGAGTTATACTTTTAGAAGTTATAAGTTAAATAGTTTTAAAAGAACGTTAATATGGATCAATTTAAGATAAAAAATAGGATCCTTTCGGACATTCTGTTAGAAGGAGATAATACAAATATAGAAAAGATTTATAATTACATTACTCACCATTTTAATTTTAGTGAAACGGTGGAATCGGCAATTACACAGTCGATTCCGTCAGCGAGTCAACACAGCGGCGACAACACCCTGGAGATGAGCACCAGCCAACAGGTTAGCGGCCTGGTGCAGCACCAGGCAACAGAGAGCACCAAGGGGCAGCTAAGGGAAAACGAGACCATAGTTCTTGACCAAACAGACACGCAGTTAGAAGCGGGCTACTATTCGTACAGTCCTGACGAGGAGGTCCGGAGGATACTCGAGGCGAGCGCGCAGCTCGCTGGACAGCAGCCGGAGGGCGTGCAGCGCCTGGACGCAGAACAGGTGCAGCAGGTGCGTCAGCTGATAGAGCAGCAGCGGCAACAACAACAGCACGAGCCAATGGACCAGAGCCCGGAGGGGGACGAAGGTGCCACTGTTCGAGATCGCGAATGCTCGAGATCACGAATGCTCTTGAATTATATTCTTATTCTCATTTAGACGACTGTGTCATGAGTCACAGCGGCAGTGTAACGCGATATTTATTCAGCGGGCCACCTAAGAATTATCTCCGTACGACGCTGAGTCACTCTGATTCTCCGGCACGGTCTTTTCGACGATCGATACTCTAATTTCAAAGACAATGACTGTACGCACCTTCGGTCTATATTTCAGTTCGAGAAGCTTCCATGACATTTTGACCTGAGCTACGCATTCGTCATCCCTGGCGCGTTCTTTGTCTCGTGTGGGTATAAAAACCCGTAGAACTTACGGCGCGTCGCCATTCGTCAACAGTGTGTCAGTACGTTAAGATTTGTCATCGATCGATATTGCGATGGTCAGTTCTCATTTCACGCGCGGGCTATCCAACACTACGAGCGAGAAAGTGTTAGAGAATTCACTTTAAAACGCCCGCGTTCCGAGTTCACTTAAATTCAAATACATTTGTAAATTATGTCACTCTTTAATTTCGGCATTATTCTTGGCTGTTAAATAAACTATTGTGTTACTTCACGCTTCCGGTGTTAGTAGTCTCTCACGCATTATCCCTTCCTCACTCACACGCGCGCGAACATTTCTGGTCCTTCGAGCCGGATATAGATATCATATACCGGCAATCTTACATCATCGTTACGAGTGTGAGTGTCAGTGCGTGAACTCCGTGACATCCGCGAAGCATCAAGATGAGCCTCGACGCGGAAGGTGCGCTGAGGAGTCAGTATGACCTCTACGGGCGCATTTCACGAATCGTGGAAAACCTGAGAAAATTAGGAGAAGCGAAGATAACGCCTGGAATGGTGGAATCGAGAATCGAACTCCTGGATTCTTACTGGACGAAGTTTCAAACCGTTCACGACGCGCTCCTCTCTACTCTTTGGAGTGCAGTCAAGGAACATGAATATATTAAATCAGGTTTTGTCGGCACCGTCGAAGAAGCATACATGACGCAACGCTCAACGCTTGTAGATATGAGAAAGGAATCGCGTGGTCAACTCGGACACGCAAGTGCAATGCGAGGGCATGAAGGAGAAAGCACTCCTCGGAAGTCGCTGCCACGAATTCAGCTGCCCACCTTCACAGGCAGGTACGATGAATGGTCCGCGTTCAAAGATCTTTTGGCTCGATAATCGATAAGGACACCGGGCTGTCCAATGTGGAGAAGCTCCACTATTTAAAGTCGTGTATGAAGGGAGAGGCAGAACAATTGTTGAAAAATCTACCAACAACCGCAGATAATTATAAGAGGGCGGTGACCTTGCTAACCGAACGTTATGACAATAAACGATTATTAGTGAGAGCCTGCTTCTCAGCTTTGACAGCGCTGCCGAAGTTGAAGGACGAGTCGGTCCCGGGATTAAGACGACTGTTTCACACGATGATTCAGACCGTCAGCTCGCTCGAGAGCATCGGGCGTCCTGTCGACAACAGTAGCGATTTATTCGTGCACATCTTAGTAGAATTACTAGATCCCAGCTCCAGGCGCGAGTGGGAGAATAGTATAAGCAGCTCTACTGACCCTCCAGCTTATGACGAGCTGAAGTCGTTCATGGAGTGTCGCTTACGAACCTTGGAGGCTCTTCATCCGAGCGGTCGTGAATCGAGCACGACCGGCAAACCGAATGGTGTCAATCCGCAAACGAGGCGGACACACTTTGCGCAGAAATCAACCGCGTCGGGTACAACCGCGCCGGGTACGACCGCGCCGGGTACGACCGCGTCGGGCACGACCGCGGGGTCGAACGGGGGCAACCCGCAAGCGAGGCGGGCCCAGCCAGCACGGAGGCAACCCGGAAGCGGCAGGTGCTCCTTATGCGAGAAGGAGCATTACGTCACGGGCTGCGGCATGTTCCAGGAGAAGTCGCCTACGCAGAAGAAGGAGTTTGTAGAAAGTAAAGGACTTTGCTACAACTGCCTCGGGGAGCACTTCGCTTCTGCATGCCCGTCAAAGAAGACGTGTGGAGTGTGCGATGAGCGGCACCACACTACAATCCACGACGTTTGTCAGCGCAGGAACGATGCCACAGGGGCATCTACTTCCTCGCTACATGCGAGCAAGCTCGGTGGAGATCGAGCGGTCATTCTCCTCGCGACGGCTCGCGTTTCCATAACGGACAGGTATGGAAATTTAGTTTCTGCACGTGCTCTGATTGACTCAGGTTCCGAGGTCTCACTGGCTGCTGAGTCGCTCGTGCAGCGTCTTCATCTTCCTCGCTCTCCCGCCTCTATCGTCATCTTTGGAGTGGGTGGCAACAAGACGGGATCATCAAAGGGCAAGGTCGATCTCAAGGTTACATCGCAGGCAACCGAGGCGGCGATTCGGGTAACCGCGTTGGTGCTACCTCGCATAACAATTTATGGAGAACGCATCAATTGGGGGAAGGCCACGTGGCCTCACCTCGATGATCTGCAGCTGGCAGATCCAGACTTCCGGGCCAGGGATCCTGTGGAGATTCTATTGGGCGCAGACGTCTACGCAGCAATTCTGGAGGACGGAGTGCGGAAAGGAGAGCCGTACACACCCGTGGCGCAGCGGACCGCGCTAGGATGGATCCTCTCGGGTGCCGTCAAGATACTGGGCCGCGATGTCCAGCCATTTCTCACCACTGCTCAATCGGTGAGGATTTAAACGCTCTCGTGAGGCAGTTCTGGGAACAAGAGGAACCGACGCGAGCTCCATTACCTCTCACGGAGACCGAACAACACTGTGACGACCTCTTCAAGAAGACACACAGCCGGACAGGAGATGGGCGATATATGGTGCGCCTGCCAGTCGCACCGACTCTACCTCGTCTCGACGAGACAAAGCGAATAGCAGAGAGAGTACTCAAAGGCATGGAGCGTAAATTCGAATCTGACGGAATGCTCAATGGATTATATGCTAATTTTCTAAAAGATTATGAAGTATTGCAGCATATGACCCCCGTGCCGCGAGGCTGCGAGCTGAAACAGGCACGAACCTGTTATCTACCACACCATGGAGTCCTGAAGGCTGCCGGAGACGAGGTCAAGATACGAGTCGTCTTCAATGGATCGGCGCAGCTTACATCAGGCGACTCCCTGAACCGGCACTTATACACGGGGCCCAATCTATTGCCGACTCTGGGCACCATTCTGACGCGATGGCGACAGCATCGGTTTGTTATGGTGACGGACATCGCCAAGATGTATCGACAAATCTTGGTACATCCCGACGACCGGGATCTTCAGCGGATTCTTTGGAGGAAAGACCGCGCCGAGGCGATTCAAGAATATCGCCTCAACACCGTGACGTACGGCCTCTCATGTGCACCGTACCTTGCAATCCGGACGCTTCATCAGCTTGCAGCGGACGAGGGACACCGCTTCCCTCTCGGGGCGGCTGTTTTGGAACATGACACGTATGTCGATGACATCTTCGCCGGAGATGATTCCAAGGAAGGCGCACGAGACTTGAGAAATCAGCTGATCGAGATCTGCACGGCGGGCGGCTTTCCACTGAGCAAATGGGCCGCTAATGACGAGGAACTGTTACATGATATACCGGAGGATCGTCGACAATCTCGCAGCTTGCGGGAGTGGGAACCTGATGTCGGCCACTCCACATTAGGCATTCAATGGCACTCTTGCCTCGATGCCTTTGCATTCAAGGTACGTCCTTGCGGAGAAGGAAACATCACTAAACGAATTGTGCTTTCAGAGACGGCGCGTCTCTTCGATCCGCTAGGATGGCTTGCACCAGTGGTTGTACGAGCCAAGATCTTGATTCAATCGTTGTGGCTACAACGAATTGAATGGGACCAGCCTTTGTGCCCTGAGGCTCACCGAGCGTGGCAACTGTTCCGCAGGGAGCTTCCTCTACTCGAGAAATTGCGGGTGCCGCGCTGGCTCAACACCGGTGGAGAGAATCTCAGGATGGAGATTCATGGATTTGCAGACGCATCAGAACGGGCAATTGCAGCAGTAGCCTATCTCAAGGTCACACGTAACGACTGCGAGAGTAAGATATCTCTGCTGCAGGCGAAGACGCGGGTGGCCCCGCTTCGCCAAGTATCGCTCCCGCGCCTGGAATTATGCGCTGCCGCATTGTTGGTTAAGATCATCGAGGACGTGGAAACAACATTGGACCTATCAGGCGCAGAAAAACATCTCTGGTCTGACTCTAAGGTAGCTCTAGCTTGGATACAGGGTCACCCGTCAAAATGGAAAACGTACGTGGCAAACCGAGTTGCTGAAATTCAGCGAGCTCTTCCGAACGCAATTTGGCATCACATTCCGAGCGAGGAGAATCCAGCCGACTGCGCATCACGAGGACTCTCGCCCAGCGAGTTACTTCAGCATCATCTGTGGTGGCAAGGACCGGTCTGGCTTCAATCTAGAGACAAACTCTATAGCCAGATCTTATCAGAAGAAATCGGGGACTTGCCTGATCAGAGGACGCACGTGCACCTTGCATCAAAGGACCCGGAGGAAGATCCGAATCTTCTCCGATTCTCTGGATTCCAGCGCTTGCTGCGCGTTACAGCATGGGGCCTACGATGGCTTAATGTTTTGCAATCTCGTCATAAACAGTTTGTTACAGGAACATTGGCGCCTCAGGAGCTCGAAGATGCAGAGCAGAGGTGGATCCGAGTCGTACAGGAGGCCTGGTTTGCAGACGAACTGCAAGCGCTGGCTCGCGGTCAGGCGTTGTCGAAGCGGAGCAGCATCTTAAAGATGCACCCGATCATAGACGAGAAGGGCATACTTCGTGTCGGCGGGCGGCTGAAGCACGCCATTCTGAGCAGAGATGAGAGGCACCCAGTGATTCTACCACGACACTCTCACCTGACAAACCTCATCGTGGACGCCTACCACCGGCGAGCTCTACACGGTGGTGTACAGCTTACGCTCGGTCTATTAAGACAACGCTTCTGGATTCCAGGCGGACGGATGAAAGTGAGGCAGCACATCCACCGTTGTGTGCGGTGTGTGCGATGGCGGGCGGCTTCCCCACACCCACTGATGGGGGACCTTCCGCGCCCGCGGGTACGGGCTTCACGACCATTCACTCATACGGGAGTGGATTATGCAGGACCGATCCTGTTAAGGACAACCAAAGGACGGGGTCAGAAAGCACACAAGGGATTCCTGGTCATCTTCGTGTGTCTCAGCACACGAGCGGTGCACCTGGAGGTGGCATCAGATTACACCGCGGAAGCATTCATAGCAGCCTACAAGCGCTTCGTATCCAGGCGAGGTTTATGTACAGCTCTGTACAGCGACCAGGGGACCAATTTCATCGGAGCGGACGCTCAACTACGAGCTCTATTTCTTGACGCCAGCAGGGATCACAGCATTGCAAACACCCTTGCAAACGACGGCGTACAATGGCGATTCAACCCACCTTCGGCGCCGCACTTCGGAGGCATATGGGAGGCAGCGGTGAAATCAACAAAACATCATCTGCGAAGAGTGATTGGAGACGCTACCCTGACCTACGAGGAGCTCTCCACTTTCCTGGCACAAGTGGAGGCGTGTCTCAATTCGAGACCTTTATCTCCTCTCTCTGACGATTCAGAGGATCTAACAGCCCTTACACCGGGACATTTTTTGATAGGCGCAGCCATCAGCGCTGTTCCTGAGCCATCACTAGCAGAGGAGCCAACCGGCCGTCTATCTAGATGGCAACTTCTTCAACAGCTGAGGGACCATTTCTGGAAAAGATGGTCTTCTGAATACCTCCAAGCTCTCAATTCAAGGCAAAAATGGCGGACCAAGGACGACAACCCACGTATTGGTGACCTGTGCTTGGTGCGGGGCGAGCAGACTGCACCCACCAAGTGGCCCTTGGCACGGGTGATTGCCATCCATCCAGGAGAGGATGAGCAAGTTCGAGTGGTCACCATACGGACCGCAGCTACCACTCTGAAGCGGCCCACGACGAAGATTATTCTATTGCCACGGGTCGATGACCCGGAAGACATCTAAGACCCTAAGCGAGAGTGTTGCTTGTAGTAATTTACGTAGAGTTGGTTCTCCGATTATATTAGTTTCGCCATTAAATTATGTTTCGTCAGATAACCTGACGAGGCGGGCGGAATGTTCGAGATCGCGAATGCTCGAGATCACGAATGCTCTTGAATTATATTCTTATTCTCATTTAGACGACTGTGTCATGAGTCACAGCGGCAGTGTAACGCGATATTTATTCAGCGGGCCACCTAAGAATTATCTCCGTACGACGCTGAGTCACTCTGATTCTCCGGCACGGTCTTTTCGACGATCGATACTCTAATTTCAAAGACAATGACTGTACGCACCTTCGGTCTATATTTCAGTTCGAGAAGCTTCCATGACATTTTGACCTGAGCTACGCATTCGTCATCCCTGGCGCGTTCTTTGTCTCGTGTGGGTATAAAAACCCGTAGAACTTACGGCGCGTCGCCATTCGTCAACAGTGTGTCAGTACGTTAAGATTTGTCATCGATCGATATTGCGATGGTCAGTTCTCATTTCACGCGCGGGCTATCCAACACTACGAGCGAGAAAGTGTTAGAGAATTCACTTTAAAACGCCCGCGTTCCGAGTTCACTTAAATTCAAATACATTTGTAAATTATGTCACTCTTTAATTTCGGCATTATTCTTGGCTGTTAAATAAACTATTGTGTTACTTCACGCTTCCGGTGTTAGTAGTCTCTCACGCATTATCCCTTCCTCACTCACACGCGCGCGAACAGCCACCTACGCAAAATTATAATAAGGTTAGAATAAGACGCAGGGAAAGGAGCGATACAGGCAGGTCGCATTTTTATTATTTTATTTCTATATTATTTTGAACTGTACTTTAAACATCGTTTCGACAATGATTTCGGACCGCATATACTTTGTGGTATTAACTTTCATTCTCATTTTATTCATAACGTTCGTGGTATACATGATAATCCTTTTTCAGTCTACTCGAGTAATCAGCGTACCGAGGTATATTTCAAAATGAAATTAAAAGAATTCGCATTAGTCTCGGTTATACTATTCACACCCATTATCCTGTCTTTTCCGAATGTCGAAACGGTACTTTGGTTATATGTGATTTTACTAGTTACGTTGCTATCCTTAACCTGCCGGGAGAGCCATAAAAGCGCTTATTCCCATTTCCCGATAATTAGATTTAAGATGCGGCACAAAGTGCAGTTGTCAGCGGGTGTACAGCACCCGAAGTGCAATTATCATTGTTACACTCGTTTACACTTAACTACACGTATTTAGAGCCTTTACAACGCGATATCGACAATAGGGACATTTACACTTCCTACACCTTTTACACTTTTTTTTACGATTTTTCAAGATAACGGCGCGACAAAGATAAACAGCGTTGTTTGATTATTTTAAAGCATTTCCTGTCGAAGAAACAGATTTTGTATTAATTTTGTATTTTATACTTACCTTTGCGATCACCTACGTTGGTGGCGAACCGGAGCGGTTCCTGGAAGTCCTGGGGTACCTGAAAGAAAAGAAAAGAGATTAGATACGGATAAAATATCCAACGATGCTTACCTGGGTCCACGAATCGTTCCTGTGATGCTTAAAGGTGTCATTCGGCGTGTACCGCGTGACACTTTCTGCACTCAAGCGTACTCAACGCCGGTGCAGCGATGCGTATGGTTCACGCAAATGAGCGATAGCCAGCTGCGCGTCGTTGCACTTCCCGGGTGCCACTTGCTACGGAGCGCGATGGCTGCACTCGAAAGTGCGGATGAAACAGCCGATCTACACCCGCGGCAAGATAGGTAGAGAAACGAGTCGTGAGAGCCAGCGACTTGGTAAAAATGCGCATGCGCAGAAGGAAAGGAGGGAGAACTAAGACCGTTACCCGAGGACAGTCTTCCGTTAGAAGTCGAAGCGTATACACGTATATCGTGAAGCGTAGTAAAATTCGATTACGGAATTGATTTATCCCGTGGCCGTTACGATAATACGTGCACATTAGATCGATATTGCGCGGAAATACCGGGATATCGTCTATCGAAAAATCCACACTTTCAATCGCGTTAATTCGGGCAATCCGTTCGTGCGTGAGCAATTGCGTGCGTCAAAGAGTGATTGTAAGGCAGAGTGATACTCAGAAATAAACTTGTTATTTGTTTATAATAAACGAAAGTGAAATCATTTGCGTTCCCGACATCCACCTATCCTCCATGCGAGTTATCGTCGACAGGACGTGGTCCAACAAGGTCGAACGAGTCTACGACGCAGAAAAGGCGGCCATTTTATCGCGAGGAAGGTCAAGGGTAACCAGCTTAAGGGCTTTCTGTGTTGAAGCCAGAAAAACACAGTGGCGACCGTAAACCCATCAATAGTAAGTGGCTACGTGAGACACGTATTAGCTAACGATACCCGTTGTTCCGGTCACAACGGAACTAAAGGTAATACAAGAAAAAATTTCTCAAAGCTTTTTGACTACTTTTAAAAAAATATATAAAATAGCATTTTATAATAAAAAACAATTTGAATCGAATAACAAGAACTGGTTAGATTCTGATTTCGTCGCAGATTTCACACCTCAAAAGCGTGGCAGAAAATCTTTAGACTTTGATGAGTGTTCTCGGTCTGTTAAGTGGAGAAAGAGTAATTCTTTGAGAGATACCTATTCTGATACTGAAATAGAAAATGCTTTCCTTACTGGCTTAAGAAATGCTGGGAAATCGGCTCTAGCAAATACTGTTTCTAAACTGTTATGTTCTGAAAATGATGAGACAACAAACATAATAAATGATAAAAATATCGCACAATTTACTGATCATGAAGCTTTGACTTTGTTTGAGGATGCTAAATTAACAAAATATCAATACGAAATAATTCGTTTGCATGCAATTGCCAAAAATGCAAATATATTTCCAGCTTATAAAAAACTTTTTGAGATGAAAAAAAACATGCTTTCCCTCACCAGATGCATTTCAGGTTTCAGAGGCGAGTGCGGAAATTAATTTACAGCAGCTATTAAATCACACTATCAACCGCATATTACTAATTCCAAGTGTTGAACTACCAATTGCAGTTCAAGGCGAAAGTATGTCATTACGGTTGATAGCAAAATGGGGATGTGATGGAGCATCAGGTCAAAGCAAATATAAACAAAAATTTGCTAATGAAACTTTATCAGATGAAAGTATTTTCATGATTTCAATGGTTCCTTTACGCTTGGAAATTAGTACTTTATCCGAGTGGAAAGAGTTGTGGAAAAATCCTCGCCCATCATCAACAAAGTATTGTCGACCTATTAAATTTGAATATGCATCTGAATCTAAAGAGAAAACAATATTTGAAGTTAACCAAATAAAGAAACAAATAGATAATCTTGTTCCTACTATTATAGATACTGATACGGGTCATTATGAAGTGAAACATGAAATGATTTTAACAATGATAGATGGAAAAGTGTGCCAAGCCTTAACTGATACATTATCTGCATCAACATGTGTGATATGTGGAGCAAAACCATCCGAAATGAACAATCTTTCTAACAATAAGTTAAAGGACAAGCAGGAAATTGTGCAAAATTTTGAATATGGGCTTTCAACACTGCATGCGTGGATTCGATTTATGGAGTGTATACTACACATATCTTACCGGCTAAGTTTTTGTAAGTGGGCTGCAAGGGAACCTAATAATAATATGGCGATGAAAGAAACCAAGAAAAATATTCAAAAAGAATTTCGAAAACAAATGGCTCTATATGTGGATACTCCAGAACAAGGTTCTGGATCATCAAATGATGGGAACACGGCGAGAAGATTTTTCAGAGACCCTTACATGACGTCAAAGATAACTGGTGTTGATGAAACCCTTATTCGAAGATTCGGAATTATTCTTCAGACTCTCGCTTGCGGAAAAAAAATAAATATTAAATTTCAAAATTATGCTTATGAAACAGCAGAATTGTACATTAAATTGTATCCTTGGTACTACATGCCTGCTTCAGTGCACAAAATTCTTTTACATGGAAGCAAGATTATAGACTCACATTTATTACCGATTGGTGAGTTATCTGAAGAAGCGCAGGAAGCACGTAACAAAGATTTCAAGCGATTTAGAGAATATCACACTCGAAAACATTGCAGAAGTGCAACAAATGAAGACCTTATTAAGAAGCTTCTAACTTCGTCGGATCCGTACATAAGTAGTCAACGTAAAGAGTGGAAACAATCTTCAAAAACTATCGACCTTGAAGCTCAAAAGTTATTGTTGGACTTTTGTGAAAGTAACACTGTCGCATAAGAAGAGCATAACTATTTGGAGTACTTGCGTGAATAATCAATTACTTGGAAATCGTTATATGTAATTTTTTATAGAACTAGAAAACAATTTTTATTTAAATATCCGCTATATTGAATGCACTATTTTGATTTTTGCAATTTTGATTGCAGATAATGTAATCAACAATCTCTTAAACGTTTTAATATAATTTTTAACAAAAATTATATTAATTTTTAATTTTGGCATCCACCATACTTCAGTTCCACTATTTGATATTTTTTAATTGTTGCAACATATTCACAATAGTGACCAAGGTCACAACTTAGTGACCTTAAAAATATTTATTCATATGTATATCTTGTGCAAATCGGTTCATGATACTTACATTTATTCATATTTATTAGTACGATATATAATATATATTTATAGTGACCATATTAAATTTATTATAATTAATTTTACAATTTTATTATTCGTTATTTGTTGCACTTCTACAATGTTTTCGAGTATAATAATCTCTAAATCACTAGAAATTTGTATTACGTTTTTCCTGCACTTCTTCAAATAATTCACCGATTGGTAATAAATGTGAGTCTATAATTTTGCTTCCATGTAAAAGAATTTTGTGCACTAAAGCAAATTCATGATCTGCGACATCAAAAACATACATATACGCAATTTAGTACAAATCGGTTTAATGCTTTCTGTTTTCCAGCCGCTATATTACGTCCACCATTTTGAAAGAAAACCCAATTCAAAAATCGGCTTCGACAACATTGTTCGGAATTGAATAAGCTTCAATTTAAAAAAAAAAATGCATTAAAATCGAGTAAGATTTGAAGGCTCTAGACAATTACGAAACACGATTTCTCATTTTGCCCCACTGTGCGGCGTGGAGATCGACCGGTGTAGAAACGTCGGAATAACCAGCACGATAAAGAACTACGCGTCGCTGACCGTCGAACGAGCCAGGAGACTGCAGATCGCCGGATGGAGTTATCCGACGAACGAATCGAATCCGAACAGCGCGTCCCGTCAATTCAACTTTTGCGTACCTTTGCGTGGTGATAAACGCACGACACGAGCTTATCCTGATACGCGCTCGTAACGACGTCAACTGCATCGTAGATCCGAGAAAAACCGTGCCGAGAAATCCGACCAAGGATCCTAAAGTTACGCTACTGAAAGTGCAATGGCGTATGCCGCACGTGGCGTTAAACCTGTACAAATTTCCCCTGCTGCAGAGCACGACCAAGCATTCGTGGGCCGTGAAAGCCGCGCCGCAGTTGAAGAAGCCGCGATACGTCATATTCGCGCTGCAGACCGGACGGCGAAACGAATTCACTGAGGACTTCTCGAGGTTCGACCATTGCGCGCTCGCCAACGTGAAATTGTATCTCAACTCGGAATTCTATCCCTACGACGTTGTGAACGCGGATTTCGAAAGCGACAAGTACGCCGTGCTGTACGAGATGTACGCGAAATTTCGAGGAGCGTACTACGGGGACAGTCGGGTCGACGCGCTCTTTTCCCCGCGCGAATTCGCGCGGGTAGCTCCGCTCGTGGTGATCGACTGTTCCCGCCAAAACGAAGCGGTGAAGAGCGCCACCGTGGACGTGCGCATCAAATTCGAATGCAAGAAAAACGTTCCACCGAAGACCACCGCCTTTTGTCTCATCGTTCACGATCGCGTCATCGAGTACGGTCCGCTGACCAATGTGGTGCGCAAAATTATCTAGCGGAAATTGCGATTGTAGGATACCGCACCCTCCGGAAACAGGAGATATATTAGGGGTATATGAAGGGAGATATCATTTATAGTTATTTACTATTTATTTATATTACTTATATATTACTTATATTACTCATTTATTTGCAATTGGAGAGGAGGTGGGCCAACCTTCGACGACGTCGCCTTTGACGACGTCGACGTCCATCAGGTTGACATCAACGTTTCTGCGTCCACCCTTGTCCTCACCGTTGCCGTCTTCGCCGTCGTCGTCGTCGCCGTCATAGTCTTTCTCGTAACGCTGTCTCGCTGATAATTCAAACCGCGCAGCGTCCCGATTCATGCCGCGCATCCTCGCGGTGTACAAACGGATGTTCTGTCGAGCTTTTTTCACCACCGATGTGATGAGGACCCTGTGCAAAAAAACATTATCATTATTAATAAGAATAGAAATGAATAATAAATGAGAATAAAAA
Source organism: Temnothorax unifasciatus (assembly GCA_030770225.1). Lineage (NCBI taxonomy): Eukaryota > Metazoa > Arthropoda > Insecta > Hymenoptera > Formicidae > Temnothorax > Temnothorax unifasciatus. The sequence goes on along the minus strand of JASTWK010000418.1, from coordinate 4,365 downwards.
ATTAGTATATAAATGAGTGTATATGAATATATTACTGAATGTATAAATACTATTAATACTTTTGATATAGAATATATATATTTTTGCATTTTTTTGCAAACTTACATTCGATTGAACATTCGTGCGTCCTCGTCGACGCGGATCGTTACTTGTAAACAGGGCGGCGCTCTCTCCGTGATGGTCGTCAGACGACGCTGCAGCTGCAGCATCGCCTCGTTCAACTCTCGTCCCTAGCCATATCTAGGGACGCGATGTGTGTTTTCACCTGGTCGCACACTCTTATCAATTCCTTCACTCCATCCATATTTGCGCGTTTAAAATAGTTTGTGACAGGACAGCGGACGAACTACACCCAAATCTAGCCTCGTGTCCTTATATAAGAATGCGCAATCAAAAAGGATGTACAATCAAAGAGGGAGGTGCAATCGAAGAAGGATGTACAATCGAAGAAGGATGTGCAGTCAAATAAGGATAGTGCATGTGTAATGGAAACTATTTTTTATAAAAAATGACCTATGCACAGAAAAAGAAATGCAATTTTTTTATCGAATCGACTCTTCCGCCGGAATCGCCGATGCATTTTCCACACCGACACCCCCGCCGCCACCTGTCCGCGCTATCGGTAACGCGCACCCCCGCGTAAGCCGCTCATATCGCGACGCACCGTCATCGCCAATGAAAGAAGCAGGATGAAGATTATTTTAATAATAGCATTTGCATAGAGAGAAATTGCATTTTTTTTAATCAGACGGACTCATCCGTCGGAATCGACGCATTTTTTTCCCACCCGGTCGCCACCTGTCCGCGCTATCGGCAACGAGCGTCACCGCGCGTCGCGATCGCGCTCATATCGCGCGACGCCGTTATCGCAGTTCCGCCGTAGTAGGAAATATAGGGGACTATGAATTCGGGTCCTCCGAGGGGGGAGCGGGGCGGGGGGGAGGGACCCGAGGGCGAGGGGAGGCTACTATCATAAGTGCTTACCGGCGATAACGATTATCATAAGTGCTGACCGGCGATAACGATTATCATAAGTGCTTACCGGCGATAACGATTATCATAAGTGCTTACCGGCGATAACGATTATCATAAGTGCTGACCGGCGATAACGATTATCATAAGTGCTTACCGGCGATAACGATTATCATAAGTGCTGACCGGCGATAACGATTATCATAAGTGCTGACCGGTGATAACGGTGAGATTACATTCCTATACTTGTGTCCCCTATTGCTCAGTATTCGCGCGCGGTCTCTCTCGCTCCCGTCCCCCCACTTCGCGTTTTTTCCTTTATAAGAAATAATTGGGAGAATTTAAAGATAATAAACTTATTTTTATTATATAAACATTAATTTATTCATTATATGTCGCATCGTATACAATATTGTCTAAAGCATAAGCTAATAGTTCACAATCTATGAGCGAACTTCCGTCGGATATCTCACTCAGTACTTTTCTCGCTTGACATTTATCCGTGATATGATTTTGTCGCAAGATTGTCACAAAATGTTTATACTTATTACTAACCTGTTGTATATTTTGACATAAATTGAAATACACATGTTCGACACATTGTTCAATTTCAAACAAAAATAATATAGTTGCTGGTATCATGTATAAGCATGTATCTCGCAACGTAAGTTTTACAATATTAGCGTCACGCATTTTAACAAGTTCTATAATTAGATCTCGAATAGATAGCGATGAACCGACAGTCGACTGCATGAGATGTTCAATATCCATGCATCTTTCGATGATCGTCGTCCACGTTGCATGAGGAAGCACGATCTGATTTCCCCGATTGTCGCCAAGAATCAATTCCACAAAGGATGTAGATCCCACACTGATTCCGATATCCAAATATTTGTATCCAGTGGTCGTCAGGGCAAATCGTCTGCCCAAGATACGAGGCGTATAACGAGGTTCCGATTTATTGAAACTGTAGAAAAATAAAAGTAGATAAATTAAAAAACAATAAATTTTTAAAAAATTTATATAAAGTACTACTTACGTTTTGCGCTCGTTCGATGGAACTTCATGAGGCGTATAGCGTTTAGGTCCCGATTTTTCACGAGGATACGGCACGTAATAATTCATACTTGTGCTGCTTCCCTCAGAGGAGTTCATCGTCGTTGGTTACAAGAATCGAATCGTTTTCACACACGAGTAACTGATGCAAGACTGAATGTGTAAGGACCACGTACGACTCTTCGATGTAACGAAAATATAAGGGAAGGGAAGGGATTATTCCCTTTCCTTCAACATTTTCAAGCACCAATGTCAGCGCTGCTTACGTAGAAGTTATAAAAATTCATACAAATGACTAAGAAGTTGGAAATGAACCAAGTATACGCGTCAACACCCTACCTTCAAAATTATGATATGGTGGGAAATTTAGGAGAGGGAAACCACTAACAACTAATGGGAATAGGGAAAAGAAAATAAAACATTGTAAAATTTACACACATATATATAAAATTTATTTTTTAAAAAGATGACAATTCTTTCTGACGTTTCAACCACCAGTTAAATATTTTTAATACATTTTGCAACGCGCAATTCTTAACGTGTTTTCCACATCGCATAGTATTGGTGGCATCTAGAATATTCAAAGATTCGATATCTTCGTAATCCACATCCAGCGTCTCGATGTTTAGGTTTTTTCTCGCTTTACTCTCGAGCAGATCCACCAGCCATTCCCGTTTCTGGCATCCCTTGACGTACACGAGGGTCGGTATTTCGTCGTCGTCGTTGTCGTCATCGTTGTCGTTCTCTTCCTCACCGAACACGGCCGACATAATTAAACGCTTCACCGTGCTGTACGGCACGTTTCCGTCTTCCCATCGTAATCCATGGTGATTGTGAATCAACCAGGAAGCGCACGATTTGTCAGATTTTGTGAGGAGATTCCACGGCATGGGGCACGTAAAGATGTAATGCGCCAGAACGGTCCCATTTCTCAGCACCGCCGCCTCCTTCACAACAAATTTCATCCCGACGACGAAACCTTGCAGATCGACGAATGTTGGCGCGATCATGATGCAACGAAGAAACGATCCGTACTGTATCACATCGCGATACATCTGCCTTTCTTATATCGAAATTTTTTACCGACATTACAATTTACGTGAGTTTGCGCACTACGTTTGACAATGGACAATATTCGATTACGCGGTCATGCAAGATGAGACAATAGGCGGTAGTATTTGCAGGCACGTTCTCTTTACAGTCAAATTCTATTCGCACATCCACGGTGGCGCTCTTGATAGACTCGTTTTGTCGGGAGCAATCGATGACGATGAAAGGTCCAAGTGTCAGGAACGTAGTCAAAGTGAGAAACGTATCGTAGCGATCGTATCCGTAATAAGCTTTACGAAAACGTGCATACATATCATAAAGAAGGGCGTATCGATTTTTGTCAAAATCTAGATTCAAGTCATCGTATGGATAAGATTCAGAGTTTAGATAAAGCTTGATATTGGTTAATTTACAGTGATTGAAATAGCTAGCATTTTGAGCCATGATATTTTTGCGACCGGTCTGCAACGCAAATATAACATATCGCGGTTTCTCCAACTGAGTCGCGGTCTTGACGGCCCACGAATGCTTGGTCGTGCTCTGCAACAGGGGGTACTCGTACAGATCCCACGAACGAAAACTGACACTAAGTGTCAGACACTAACTTATTGATATCGTTTAACGTAACGTGAGGCATTCGCCACTGTACTTTGAACAATTCGATTTCCGGCTCAGTCGCCGGATTTCCTACAATGCAATTGTTGTCGTTACGCGCTCGTATCAAAATTAATTCGTGACGAGCGTTAACAATCACGCGTTTGTAATCCTCGCAAAAGCCTAACAATGTGTAGAGCGGAACGCAAAAATTGAAATATCCTTCCGAGCGGGTAGATACAATGTCCCATCCAGCATTCTTCAACATCTCCGCCTTGTCGTACGTTATCGATATATAGTTCTTGATAGTACTGGTTATTCCAACGTTTCTGCTGCGATCAATCTCCACGCCGTTGAGCTCGTATCGAATTTCATCGAACATGAACGCCACGCAATTATTTACAAGATTTGTCGCAGACTCAGCATTCCTTTTCTTACCGTCAATCTTCCTTCGACGTAGAGAAAACTTTCACACGGCAACGTGTATAAATCTTGTTGTTGTATGGGTATTCTTATCTCGTCGTTGTGCCCAAACGTCGTGTTGGCGTACGGATTGTACGTGTGTGTTTCAATCTTGACGACACTGTCGTCAAAGATCGGTTCACCTCCAATGTTAAGGATATCGACCATTCTTCCTCAGATATTTCGCACCGAGAATCCCAAAGATCGTAGAAATTCAACGTTCGATGCGGT